>CAUYQG010225058.1:0-22659 GCA_963574415.1 Tarsius wallacei | reverse complement strand
ATATTCTTTTTTTTTTTTTTTTTTTTTTTGAGTTGGCGTCTCACTCCGTCGCCCAGACTGGAGTGCAGTGGCGGCTCCCGGCCACCGCAGCCTCGACCTGCTGGGCTCCGCGATCCTTCCGCCTCAGCCTTCCGAGTAGCTGGAACTACAGGCGCGCGCTACCACGCCCGGCTAATTTTTTTGAGTTATTGTAGAGGTTTCGCCTGCCCAGGCGGGTCTCGAACCCGCGGGCTCAGGCAATCCACTCACCTCAGCCTCCCAAGGCGCGGGATTACAGGATGAGCCACCGAGCCCGGCTAAAAAAGGTGATATTCTAAGGCAGTATGTAAGAGTGGGCATTTTGTAAAAGCAGATTCATAAAAGATGTATATAAACTGAAAACCTAGAGATGGGGCAAATGAGATTGTTAACCTTTTGAAGTACATTTGAATTCTCTTTTTCTATGGCTTAATGTTGAGAAGTATTTATATTTTAAAATAAAAGATTCACCTCAGAATAATCACAGACTTCCTTACAGAGAAGTCTCAATTGAGATTCCAAGAGAACTTACAGCTAACTTTCAGGAGAGTGTCAGAATATCGCATGTTTAGGTATGCTGTGGACTACAGACAGGAGGAGAGCTAGATGGCCTGTTGGGTTCCCCCAGAGTAAAAGGTGAAAATAAAAATTAGAAAATAATATTACCTTATCAGCATAAAATTTTATCTCCCTTTACTTTTTTAAACTGTAAAGGAATGAGTTATAGCATTACAAAACTATAATAGTATTTACAGTAGAATTCTCAAACAATGTAATCTTTCAATATACTGAGCTATACATTTTCAGGCCTTTTATGCTGCATCTATTAACCTTCTATAAATCAGTGGAGACTTAAAATTATATCTAAAGTACAACTTTTACACTTATGTCATACTGTAAACTTACTAAAGAATGGCAAGTTTCCCTTACAGTGCAATTTCACACAAATAATTGGAATGCAAGATAATTCCCATTTGCTTCTGATAGAGATTACTTTCCATTAAATTTAGTTTTGTGAGCATATGATGTAAAATTTTTTAAAAAGTGAATCAGGATCATATGACAGGTTTTGACATTTCTTATTATTTTTACCACTGTTTTTAAAATAAATAAGATTAATTTCACAGCTAACTTGTGCTGATAAATTTTTGTGTATACTGGATCATTTATAAATGGAACATTTATTCCTTAACTATAATCTACTTTATTCAGCATGCTTATCATGTGCACTATTTTGACCAACTGTGTATTTATGACCTTGAGTAACCCTCCAGACTGGACAAAGAATGTAGAGTAAGTAAGAATGACTTCTTGGAATGAGAAATGCATCAGATTCTCTAGCAATCTCTTTGTGGTTATGGTCTGACTTATGGTTCCCACTTTTTGAAGTCAGGCTAAACACTTCTGTCTAAGAAAAATTTATTTCCATAATATGAAAGAAGATAAGGGAAGTTCTTTGGGGGAGTTTTGCTCTATGAGGTAAGTATTTTTCCAACAAATTTATGATAGAATCTATTTAAGAGAGGTTATAAATTAGTATACACTTGCTGGTAAACCAATCATTTGTGATAAATCACAATGATCATTTGAGTAATTTGATGAATGCAATTATTTTATTCTATTATAGTGTTATTATTGTTATATTCTAATAAAATAGATTTAGGTTTTTAGCTAAGGCATCAAATAGGCATTTTAGTTATGTTATTATATTTAGGGAAAATACATTGATGTCTATTTAGATATGTAGGTTATTTAGACATGAAAAGTGAAATGCTTTCTGCAAAACTGTTCTCATAAAGTAACAAGGCTTAAGGGGAAAACACGATTAGGACGAGATTACTCAAAGCTTATGAAACGTATTGCTATTTTTTAAAAGTAATGTATAATAGAAAATAAGATAGTATAACAAGTCCTGCCACTTTTTATTTGTTTGTATAGATTTCTACAGTGATTTATTGCATCATTCCAAGCCACTGTCAGCAATTTAACATGTCAGTCATTTTTTTAAAAATAGTAGTTTGAAACTGTTCTCAAGAAATGATTGCAGTAGATAGTCCTGAAGTTAAGGCAGGTCACTTAATTTAGAATTCTCAGTTACAATATATAATTTTGGAGTTAACAAAACAGACATGCCTATATAAAACTATTCTATGTATGCTTGTCCCAACAAAAATTATGGAAGCATTTAAACATACATCAATTTCATTTATTTGTATAACATTATTAAAAGATAGGCAAAGAAGACAATTGAATATGTAGGTCTCTTTTTTAAAAGAAGATTATTAACTTAGAGATGATTATACCATTATGAAAGTAGGTTTAACTTTAAAAAGTGACTTGCACCTTTCAATTGGAAAACTTTGCACAAGTTTCCCAATCATTTTTTAGTAACTTGAAAGCAAGACAGCAAGAAAACAAGCAAAATAGTGTGGTTACTAAACAAACAAACAAGCAAAAACAAACCACCTGAGTCCAATGGAAAGAGAAGATAATTCATTTCTAAGATAAAAACAGAAGTCACTGATATCAGAAACAGTCCCTGTACAAAGATGCAGCATACACAGGATGACCTGAGAACCGTATTGTATAATGAGGGGTTCATTACATAAGGCAAGGCACTTCTGTAGACATTAAAGTTACAGGAAAAAACAAAAAACAAAAACATGTGACATAGAATTGACAACATGATTAAGAGACTAGTAGGGGCAGAGTCAAGAAAAATAATGGTCCACTGACTCCCACTTACCTGTCCAATCTAGTTGCTAATAAGCACTTTTGAATACTTGTTCTGTGTAGAGCTCTATTAAGATGCTGTACATCTTAATAGATGTTAAGCTCCAGGACTCTGTTCCATGGACAACCATCAATGTTTACCATACATTCCAGATCAAGAAAAGAAGTAGGGAGTTTAATCTTACTCCTAGTCACAGATATCATAAAATCGTCTCGGCATAAACCACAGTGCACTAACTAACCACTAATAAAATAAACATGAGGTGACTAGGCTTTCTAAAAGGCCAGTTATCTATCCACACAGAAATATGTTGATTATGTGTTTTACGTAAAGATCCAAACTAAAATACTAGTAAACATAAGCTTGGTATTGTAAAAATACATTTCTTCCTAATAATCAGCTACTTCATAATCAGTAAAGATAGCAATTATACTTATTGCTCATGAGGTCAATTGAAATATTGGGGGAAAAGGAGGGGAAAGTACTTAGGAAAATTAGATGTGAAGATGTCTGCACAAATTATCTTCAATTTCTTTGTTCCCTCATATGTGAGAAATTTCTGCAGAAATCTTTTAAAATATAACTACATTCATATTTTTAATATAAAAATATGATAGGCTGGAAAATATACTGAATTTGAATAAGAGTCAATTAGATTTTGTGGCTTAGGTGAAGTACTCTGAAAAATAAACTTAAATCGTTCTTTGAAAGAACATGGTGTTGAAAAACAAGTACTCTCAACTATTTTTGGAAGAAACAGAAATAGAAACAACTTAAATGGTCAACACTGAAAGAAAAGAGGACTAAAAATTACTATATTAAACAGCAAATGAAGTCTTCCACCATTTTGGAGGCTGAAATTTTGTGACTGTGTAAACACACACACATAAAATACAAATGAATTGAAACATTTCTTCTGATGATATATATATAGATACATACATATATACATACACGAGGGGGGACCCAATAAAACCCAGAATTTATTTATTAAAAAATATATATTTATTCATACATGTTTAAACTTCAGTCATCTTCAAAGTACTCTCCATTTGATGCAATATACTTATCAAGACTCTTTTCCCACTGCTCAAAAGAGTGCCTGAACTTGTCTATTTGGATGCCTTTTAGTACCTCTGCCATTTTTTTTTTCCTCTTCCACATAGGTGAAACATTTCCCTTTGAGCACTTTTTGAATCTAGGGAAACAAAAAAATGTCGCTGGGGCAAAATAAGGTGAATAGGGAGGGGGGTGGGACACAGGTCTTACTGTTTTTCGTCAAAAACTGAATTCTCAGCACAATGTAGGCAGGTATCATTGTCATGGTGGAAGTAACAGTCACTGGTTTCCACAACTCGGAATGTTTCTTCCTCAAATCATAGCACAACCTTCTCCAAACTTCCAGATAAAAACTTTGGTTGACTGTTTCATCTGGAAGAACAAATTCTGAGTGTACTCCAAGGGTCCGCCCTCCAAAAGATAATTTCTATTTTGGGGAGTGTTTGCCCTCAGATATATACAGTACACACACACACACACACACACACACACACACACACACACACACACACGGAAGAGGAAGCGGGAGAGAGAAAAAATGAGAGAGAGAGAGAAGCAGTTTATAACTGCCTGACTCTTAAGGGTAAAAAAGAAAGTATATTTTCTACACTAGAAATGTAAAATAGCCCTAAAAAAATAAGTCTAATTGTTAACAAATTTGAGTTAAATATTTTATTTAAGTAAATTAAGCCAAACTATGTTACCTCTAAAGTTGTACTGTACAATGAGGAAGCCACTAGCCACATATGGCTGTAGAAACTTAAAATGTGGCTATTCTTGTTGAATGGTCATATTTTGGATATATTGGTTTAAATAAAATAATAAAATTAAGTTTACTTGTTACTTCTTACTTGTTTATCTGCTACTAGGAATTTGAATATTACTTTTGTGACTTGCATTATAATTCTATTGAACACTACTGCTCTACAGGAGCAAGCTTGATGATTATCCTTTAAATACATGAAACAAGATTAGATTCTTAGAGAATATATCGTCTCTTCAGTTTAAGAGTTTACTCAGGCTCATAAGATTAATTAAATCAATAGACGCTTTGGTAAGTAGTAATAAGGAATAAGACTTTAGTGAATTGAAAAAAACCACAAAAGGATAGGATTTACTATTCTTGAAAACATCTATTTTAACAGTTCAAATGAAATTGTTAATTTTGGCTTGAATGATTTTCCTAGGTACACATTCACCGGAATCTATACCTTTGAATCACTTATAAAAATCTTGGCAAGAGGGTTTTGCTTAGAAGATTTTACATTTCTTCGTGATCCATGGAACTGGCTGGATTTCAGTGTCATTGTGATGGCGTGAGTAATTTTGAAAATTTGATAAGCTAATAGGAATGAAAATAGTCACAGTATAAAGCAGGTGGCTTTCTTGTTAGTCAAATTTACTAAGTGCCTCATATATTTTGAGAATACATATTAGAGTACATATTACAAGGTAAATATATCTGGTATATGAGTAATAAATGGGATTACTTTTATGTCATATGGTCTTTTCATCAAAATGAAGTTATTCATTGACTACAATTTAATAGCAACAACTGTACTTGAATCATTTTTGCAAACAAATGTGTTTGTATTAGTGAAACTTACATTTAAAAAAACACAATTTTATTTCTTAAAAACTACTTTCAGCATATGGCGCCCTTATATCTTTAGCAATTCCATTTGTTAAACTCAAGGGTCTCTACATGCCAAACCCATCATTAATTCCTTATTTAGGATAAACTTTGCCAAAACAACCAGTAACTCTGATTTAATTCTGCAGGTATGTAACAGAATTTGTAAGCCTAGGCAATGTTTCAGCCCTTCGAACTTTCAGAGTCTTGAGAGCTCTGAAAACTATTTCTGTAATTCCAGGTAAGAAGAAACTGGTGTAAAGTGGTAGGTCCCTTATATCTCCAACTTTTCTTGTGTGTTATTGTGTTTGTGTGTGAACTCCCCTATTACAGATATGTGACAGAGTTTGTGGACCTGGGCAATGTCTCAGCGTTGAGAACATTCAGAGTTCTCCGAGCACTGAAAACAATTTCAGTCATTCCAGGTGAGAGCTAGGTTAAACACCGAGGCTGACTTTAATGACTGAGTTTGAAATCAATTTATAATCACTTATACCATTAACGTTGTTGCTTATTATTCTTGTTCAGCACATTCAAGAATGCCTAATAATGTTTCCATGTCAGCTTAGTTCCTAACATTTTAAAATGATATGCTGATTTATAAAGTCAGCCTTTGAGTTTAACAGAAAATTGCATGAGACATCTATTTTAAAAATAAATTAATGTTGGTCTCTTGCTCTTTTTTTTTTTTTTTCGTGCAACCATGGCTTTACTAACTGATCTGGATTTTTACCACTCACAGCAGATCTATTTTTAAAATGGATCTCCTTTTCCAAAGGAGAAAAAAGTATTATTGAACAGCATGCGTATGGCATGAGATTTCTCTTAAAATTCTTTTCTACTCTAAATTAGTTACTTGAAGGCTAGTGTAAAGAATGGTTGGAGGGAAATAGCTTCACGAAACATGTAATCTGAAATGAAAAATAACTCGGAGTTTATCTGTACGTGTTTGTTCAGCATGTAAAACCATTAAAACAAAACTTCCTGCCTAGATATTTAAACTTCTATATTGAACCTCCAGAAAGCACACTGTTCATATATAAAATCTGCTCTTCATCTATTTTCCAAACCATCAGGCTATCCATACAGCTTTTGTGTCCAAATAGCCAAGCAATTGTTTGTGGGGGAAGGAGAACGTGTGTGACTATTAAGAAATCGTGGTTTCTGGCACTCTTCCTCAACTGACCTACAGTTCTCTCTATTCAGGTTTAAAGACCATTGTGGGGGCCCTGATCCAGTCCGTGAAGAAGCTTTCTGACGTCATGATCCTGACTGTGTTCTGTCTGAGCGTGTTTGCTCTAATTGGGCTGCAGCTGTTCATGGGCAACCTGAGAAATAAGTGTTTGCAATGGCCCCCAAGCGATTCTGCTTTTGAAACTAACACCACTTCCTACTTTAATGGCACAATAGGTTCAAATGGGACATTCGTTAATGTAACAATGAGCACATTTAACTGGAAGGATTACATTGGAGATGACAGTAAGAAGTATTTATTGACACATTATGTTAACCTTAGTGTTGCTGAATGAGTTTTCAACTGTAAATAGTTGAGACTGGGTGTGAAGCCACCTTTGTAAATAACTAAAATAGGCAAACTCTGATTTATTCCTAAGGAGAAAAAAAGGATTAATATAAAATAATTTATTCTTTGTATTAATAGGTCACTTTTATGTTTTGGATGGACAAAAAGACCCTTTACTTTGTGGAAATGGCTCAGATGCAGGGTAAGAAATACATTTTTTTTTAAATACAGAACTTCTTGAAATAAATTCGGTAGGGGATGGGCATGGTGACTCATGTCTGTAATTCCAGCACTTTGGGAAGCCAAGGCAAAATGAATGCTGAAGTCAGGAGTTTGAGACCAACTTAGGCAGTATTGATTAAAATATACCAAATTTTGTCAATTATTTTTAAATGGTTTATTCCGATCCAGATTTGGGAAACTAGGCCTGGGAATACCCATATTCTGGAAGTTCTGATAACATGTGCCCACCATGGTTGAATGGTGGCTTGGTCATATACATTTTAGGAAGGCAGAAGTTACCTGTGAGATTTTCACTGGTTTGGCCCAGGAAGGAGAGACATTTCCAAGCAGGGATTTGTAGATTATAGGTGAATTCAAATATTTCTTGACTTGTAATTTGTAGTTCCTATCTAAGGAATTTTGGAAATTAGCAGAGGAGATGTTTTTTTGAGAAAAGGGGTTAGAAAACTCCACGTTTGTTCACTTTTAGATGAAGTCCTAAATGTGGCAGACTTTAGAGAGGATAGATAAATGTCTTACAAGATTCTCAGAGACTGGGAGTCCCCAAGAGACAGTTTTACAGGGCCATATAATTCTTTGATTTCCTTCTTCATTTGTTATGTGATGTTATGCCAGAGTCAGGTTGGAAAAGAAACTTTAGTATATAGTGTAAGGGTAATAAAACCCTATCTGGTGAGTCCTTAGCAGGCATGACTCCCCAAGCCTCTTAATTAGAAATTTGGGTAAGAGAAATAAAAGGTCAAGTTTAATCCTCAACAACATAGCAACACCTTGTCTCTACAAAAAATAAATTAGCCAGGCATGGTAGTACATGCCTATAGTCTCAGCTACTTAGGAGGCTGATGCAAGAGGACTGCTTGAGTCCAGGAGTTGGAGGCCACAGTGAGCCATGATTGTGCCACTGCACTCCAGTCAGGCAACAGAGTAAAACCCTGATTTAAAAAAAAAATAGTAAGTAAATAGGAAAAAATATACAAGGGTAGCCCTTACATGTATACAATAATAAATAGTGGTACTGTCTACCTACCCAGTGTCTTGCCTGATATACAGGATTGCCATTGGTCCTACTCACAACCATTAAGATATTATCCCTTTATGAGGACTTTTCCCCAGAATTTTACAAATAGGATGTATTTAAATTATTGTCCCAACATGTGAAGGCCCGTAGTCTATCTTTGCTGTAAATCCAGCAGAACTATTTAGGAAATACAGGGAAGGAACACAAGAAGGGCACATTTTTATTAGTGTAGGTATGTATTGGTGGGATGCGTTTTGTTGTGACTGCAAAAGATCCAGAATATAACATGGTCTTCAGGATACTGACACACTTGGGGAACTGCTTTGAAAAAGTAATTATTCATGAAATAACATGAATTTTTGAGTGTAAAGAAGCCAAAGGCACATGCATACCAAAGGCATGTCCTAGTCTGAGTCTGCATACTTAATATTATTTCTGGTCACATTCTACAATAAGAGGTGTTGTAATAGCTTAGTCATCCTTTCACCTGTAGTCTTTTCCCAAGAGTATTGTAAGTTAATTTTCAATCAAAATAGAGAATTTTTTAAAAGCCAAGGAATAGCAGTAGTAAATGACTCTTAGACCATAGAACTTAAATATATTTTGAGTCATCTAAAAAATGGAAACTGGTGTGGTCATAAAAATCTGAGAGTATTAAGAAAATGTATACTAATCATATAGATAGAGCTTTTGGGATTTTTGTTTCTGATAGTTTTCCCAACCTTTGTTACATAAGTGTAGTGGATAAAAGCATCGGTTCTAGAGTTTATTTACCCCAGGTTCAAATCCTTAATCCACCATTTGCAAACTCTTAGACTTTGAAAAATTATCCTAAACTCTCTGTACCTTAGTTTACTCATCTTTAAACTGGGAAGAGTAATACTACCTTTCTCTTAAAGTTGTTGTGATGATTAATTATTTAATGCACATAAAGCGTTTGAATTAGTACATGAATAATCATAAAAATTTATTGGCCGGGCTCAGTGGCTCAGCCTGTAATCCCAGCACTTTGGGAGGCCAAGGCGAGTGGATTGCCTGAGCCCGCGGGTTCGAGACCTGCCAAGGCAACTTGGCGAGACTTCATCTCTACAATAAATCAAAAATTAGCTGGGCATGGTAGCACGTGCCTGTAGTTCCGGCTACTTGGAAGGCTGAGACGGAAGGATCACTGGAGCCCAGCAGGTCGAGGCTGCGGTTGCCAGGAGCATGCCACTGCACTCCAGTCTCGGTGACAGAGTGAGACTCTGACTCAAAAATAAAATAAAAAATAAAAAATAAAAATAAATTTTATTGCATGTTAACTATTGTTTTTTTTACTATTATAGTTAACATAAAAGCCCACATAAATGTTTTGATATAGTTGATTAATGCATACTTTATTCCTATTAAACCATAATAATCATTTCCCTTTACTGAGTACCTACTATTGATTAAGTAATTTATGTGGCAAAATAATAGCCACTAAATATCATATAAAAGTCTAAAGAAATCTACCTAATTTCAAGATGACTTCCTACAAGGCTACAATTATCAAAATGTCATGGAATTGGTTTAAAAAATTGGTATATAATTCAATTAAACAGAACCAAGACCCCAAAAATAGACCCACACAGATGTAGTCAACTAATTTTTGACAAAGGAGCAAATGCAATTGAATGGAGAAAGGAAAGTCTTTTCAACAAATTGTGCTGGAATAATCAAAGGTCCACATGCAAAGAAATGAATCTAGATATGGATCTCATACTTTACACATAAGCTAACTCAAAATAGACCATACACCTAAATGCAAAATAGAAAACTTCTTACTTTCACTACAAAGACACTCTTAAGAGAATGAAAAGCTAAGTCCCAGACTAGGGAGGAATTATATTTGTAAATATAATATATTATTTTTGTAAAACACATATTTAAAAAAAAAAAAACCCTGTGTCCAATATATAAAATATACAAGGAACTCTTAAAACTCAATAATAAGAGAAAAAAATAACCCACTTTAAAACTGACAAAGGATCTGAACATATACCCCACAAAAGTACATAGTGGAAATGGCTAATAAGGATATTTAAAAATGTTCAATATCATTTGGCATAAGGGAATTGCAAATTAAAATGAATTACCACAATACACTTATTAGAATGACTACATATTTTTATAATTGGCAATACCAACTTCTGGGGAGAATGCAAAATAACAGGAACTCTCATTCATTGCTGGTGGAACTGCAAAGTGATACGGCCATTTTATAAGACAGTTTGACAGAGTCTTGCAAAATAAACGTAGTCTTGCCATATATCCAGTGATTGCACTACTAGGTATTTAGCCATCCTGTTTGAAAATTTATGTTCACACAGAAAACCTGCATGTAAATATTTATAGCGTCTGTATTCATAATCACCAAGATGTTCTTTGACAGTTAAAGTGGCATACTCATATGAAATATTATTTAGTGATAAAAATAAATGAGCTATAAAGCCACAAAAAGACATTGATGAATATTAAATGTATGTTTCTAAGTTAAAAACAAAACAAAACATACTATATGGTTCCAATCACATGACATTCTGGAAAAGATAAAATAGTCGAGATGATAAGATCAGTACTTGCTAGGGGTTTAGGGTTGGGGATTTTCTAGGTGAAGCACAGGGTATTTTTTAGAGTGAAGAACCTATTCCCTAGGATTCTAAAATTGTGAATATGAAACATTAAACATTTGTTAAAACTCATAGACCTTTATGGCACAAGAATTGAATCTTAATGTATATGAATTTTAAATATATATATATATTTTTATAAGGTTTGAGGATCCCAGGATGAAACAGAGAATGTGACAAGATATATAAATATATTGCAAAGTAAAAAACAAACTTACTAAAGGAAATGGGGTAACAACATGCTAACCTAAGTAACTCTAGAAATGAGTGAGTTCTATAAGACTAACGGCAAAAGGAACAGTACTCTAGTTGATACTTGTTTCCCATGGTAATACGACTAACAATCCCAAAACTAATATGCATGTAAACTGATATTGAATAATTAAGTATACACACATATCTCCTTGTTCTGTCAGCTGAGAGAGCCTAGAAGCAATGGCATCCCAGTAGCAATAAACAGCACTCAGATCTTGGTTTCTAATACTATTCTCCAATAAAAGGAGCCAGGATTCTTTGGGAAAAATGGATCATTCTAGCACTGGGACAGAAAATATAAAAGATGAGTCTGGAGCTTATTATAGTTCCCAAAAGTAAGAAAGTGCTTTAAAAAAATGAACAAATAAAAACAAAACACATACAACCATTGGGTATGTCAAATTGATATGAGTTTCAGCTGAAAAAAGTTTCCAATGACCAAAGATGGAACAATTTAAGCAAGAAAATAAATAAAATATCATTGTATACTTCAAAATGCAAAATGAATATCCATAACTATATGCTAATATAAACGATTAAATAAATAAATTGGGAATAATGGAAAAATATGCATTCAGAAGAATTTCAAATAATTTTTGTATATATATTCTGCCTTTAAGGAGATCGTAACTGCCTATTCCTTAAATGTGGACTGCACATAATGACTTTATTCCAAAAAGTGCCATATGGAAAAGTAAGAACAAAGAGTAAATTTACTGTGGAGAAACCTAACAAACACTATCTCACGTCAGGTGATAAAAGCTAACATCAGCAGAGATAAGTCATAGTGATAAGTATGCACTCTTGGCATATGTGATGACAATGATACTTTATAGTCTTCCACCCAAAAATTTAAAACCCCAATATAATGAGAGAAACATAAGACAAATCCTAGTTGAAGGGTCTTCTACAAAATACCTGACTAGTAATCCTCAAAACTGTTGTAGTCATCAAAAACAAGGAAAATTTGAGAAACTGTCACCACCAAGAGCAGCCTAAAGAGATAAAACTACTAAATGTAATGTGTATCCTGGATGGATCCTGGAACAGAAACGGGATATTGAGAAAAAGCTGAGGAAACCTAAATAAAGTTTGCTTTAGTTAGTAATAATGTCTCAATTTTGGACACTGGGCATGGGATATATGGGAAGTCTATACTTCACAATTTTTCTGTAAATCTAATGTTGCTCTAAAATATAAATCATACTTTAGAAAATTCTACAAAACTGATTAATAAAATAACTCATTGAATGTTTCCCCACTCTTTGGCTGTTTTCTGACTTTTAATTTTTTTTTTTTTTTTTTTTGAGTTGGAGTCTCACTCTGTCGCCCAGACTGGAGTGCAGTGGCCGCTTCCGGCCACTACAGCCTCGACCTGCTGGGCTCCGGTGATCCTTCCGCCTCAGCCTTCCAGTAGCTGGAACTACAGGCGCGCGCTACTACGCCCAGCTGATTTTTGATTTATTGTAGAGATGAGGTCTCACCAAGTTGCCCAGGTGGGTCTCGAACCTGCGGGCTCAGGCAATCTACTCACCTCAGCCTCCCAAGGCGTGGGATTACAGGCTGAGCCACCGAGCCCGGCTGACAGTTGCATTCTTATATACCAACAATAAAGAGGTAGAGAACCAAATAAAAAGCACAATCCCAATCACAATAGTCAAAAAAAAAAAAAAACAAGAAAGAAAGATAGAAAATACCTCAATATCTTTCTAATCAGAGAAGTGAAAGACCTTTGCAACAAAAACTACAAAACACTGCTCAATGAAATCCAAGAAGACACAAACAAATGCTCATGGATAGGAAAATTAACAATGTTAAGATGTCTGTCCTACCAAGGGCAATCTACAGATTCAACGTAATACCCATTAAATTACCAACATCATTCTTCTCAGACCTGGAAATGACAATACAGAAGTTCATATGCAAACATAAATGAATGCAAATAGCCAAAACAATCCTTAGCAAAAGAAACAAAGCAGGAGGTATCACTCCTTGAGACTTTAAACTTTACTATAAGCCTATAATAATCAAAACAGCCTGGTATTGTTACAAGAATAGGCATATGGACCAAAGGAACAGGACAGAGATTCTAGAAGAAAAACCTCAATTTCTCAACCAACTCATCTTTGACAAACCCCACCAACAACCATTGGGGAGACGAGAACCAATTCAGTAAATGTTGCTGGAAAACTAGGTGACAACATGCAGAAGATTGAAACAGGATCCTTGAATTTGTTTGAGTTCCTTGTAGATCTTGGATTAACCGTTAGGCTTTTGTCAGATGCATAGTTTGCAACTTTTTTTTTCCCATTCCATGTGTTTTCTTTTTACTTTCTTGTTAATTTCTTCCTCTGTGCAAAAACTTTTCAGTTGGATAAAGTCCCATTTGTTAATCTTAGCTTTTGTTGCATTTCCTTTTGAGTAATTGGCCATAAATTCATTGCCTACTCCTATGTCCAGGAGAGTGTTCCCTATGTCTTCTTCTAGGATTCTTATAGTTTGAGGTTTTACATTTAGGTTTGTAATCCATTTTGAGTTGGTTTCTGTATATGGTGATAGGTAAGGGTCCAGTTTCATTCTTCTGTATATGGCTAGCCAGCTTTCTCAGCACCATTGCTAGATATGATTTCCTTTCTCTGATGTTTGTTATTGATGACTTTGTCATTCTCAATAACATTTACTGAAGAGAGTGTACCTTTTCCCAGTTTATTTTCTTGATGTCTTTGTAGAAAATACATTGATTAAATACATGGGTTTTCTCTTGTTCCATTTGTCTATGTATCTGTTTTTATACCAGTACTATGTTGTTTTGGTTACAATTGCTTTATAATGTAATTTAAAATCTGGTAATATAATACCTTCAGCTTTGCTGTTTTTGCTAAGAATTTCTTTGGGTTCCCTAGGTCTTTTGCAGTTCCACATAAATGTTAAGATTCTTTGTCTACATTTCTGAAGAATGCTATTGTTATTTTGACAGTGATTGTATTGAATCTGTGGATAACTCTGGGTAGCAGAGACATGTTAACAAAATTGGTTTTTTTCAGTCCATGAAAATTCTTTTCATTTTTTCGAGTGTCTTTTCAAGTTCTTTCAGCCAATGTTTTATAGTGTTTGTTGTAGAGATCTTAACTTCTTTGGTTACCGTTATTCCTAATTTTTTTGTTGTTGCTGCTAATATTGTAAATGTCACTGTTTTCTTGTTTTCATTTTTAGATTACTTGCTATTAGCATATATAAATGTTATTGATTTTATATCCTGAAATTTAACTGAATACATTTATCGTTTTAATATTTTTTGGTTGAGTCTTTAGGTTTTCTAAGCATAAGGTCATACTGTCTACAAACACAGACAATAAGACAATTTGGCTTCTTCTTTTTCAATGTGGCTGCCCTTTATTTCTTTCTCTTGTCTAACTGTTCTTGCAATGACTTCAGCATTACACTGAGTAAAAGTGATGGAAGTGGGCATCTTTGTCTTGTTTCTTAGAAGAAAGGTTTTTAGCTGTTTTTGTGGTTGTTGTTGTTGTTGTTATTTTTGCCATTCAGTATAATATTAGCTGTGGGTTTTTTATATGTTTTCTTTATTGTTTTGAGGTATGTTCTTTTTGTAGCAAGTTTTTTTTTTTTTTAGTGACTCTATTAGAAAAAGATAATGTCTTAATTGAATGTTTTGTGGCATTTATTGAAGTGATCTCTAATTATATACAAAAGTCAAATAAAAATAGATAAAGGACTTAAATCTAAGACCGAAAGCTGTAACTCCACTAGAAGAAAACACTGAAAAAATTCTTCAGGACATTGGTTTGAGCATTGATTTCTTGAGTAAGAACTCAAAAGCACAGATAATCAAAGCAGAAATTGAAAAAGGGAATTAATATAGAGGCGAAATGTTTCTACATGACAATAGAAACAAACAACAGTGAAGAGACAGTTTGCAGAATTGAGAAAATATTTGCAAAGTATTCAATTGACAAAGGACTACTAGCCAGAACACATAAGGAACTCAATTCAAAGCCAAAAACAAACAAAAAATGAAACAAATAATCTGATTTAAGATTGGGCAAAATATATAAATAGACATTTCTCAAAAGAAGTCATACACAGATCAGGTCAGCACAATGCTTGCAGCTGCCACTTGCCTTGTCTATAATGCTTCAGGATAAAATCAAAAGAAGAAAAAGAAGATATACAAATAGCCAACAGGAATATGAAAATAATTCTCAATATCACTCATCACCAGAATAATGGAAATCAAAACCACAATGATATGTCATTTCATCCCAGGTATAATGACTATTATTAAAAAGACAGATAATAACAAATATTGGTGAGGATATAGAGAAAGGAGAGTGCTTATATGCCATTGGTAAACATGTAAATTATTACAGACACTGTAAAGCACAGTATAAAGTCTCCTCAAAAAACTAAATATAGAACTACCATATGATTCAGCAATTCCACTGCTGGATGTATATATATTCAAAAATAAGAAATCAGTATATCAAAGATATATCTGCACTCCCATGCTAAAGCAGTATTATTCATAGGAGCCAAGACATAGTATTAACCTAAGTGCCTATCAGTGGAATAATGGGAAAAGAAAATGTGGCATACATACACAATAGAATGTCATTCTATCATTAAAAAAACCTATCATTTGCAACAACGTAGATGGAACTGGAGATCATTATGTTAAGTAAAATAAGCCAGGCATAGAAAGACAAACGTCACATGCTTTTACTTCCATGTGAGTGCTAACAAATGTATCTCATGCAGGTAGTGAAAAGGATAGTGGTTACTCGAGGCTGGAAAGGGTAGTCAGTTGGGAAGCGGGAGGAATAAAGGAGGGTTTGTTAATGGGTACAAATTAAAGTTGGATAGAAGAAATAAGATCTAGTGTTTAGTAGCATAATAGGGCAACAATAGTTAACAATAATTCATTTTATATTTCAAAGTAACTAGAAGAGTAGAGTTGAAATGTTCTCAATGCAAAATAATGACAAATGTTTGAGGTAATGGATATCCCAATCAAGATAGAGAGCCATGGGACTTCAAAGTGACAGAGAAAGAGAGGGAGATAAATTCTTGCTAGAAGATAGTGGATATTTTTATAGTAAAGAAACCATAATACTCATGTCCAACTTTTCTTTTCTCCTGACCATGAGAAGTTCTTATTAGCCTATGACATGAAAATAAAATATAGTTGTGCTGCTTTTCTTGTGGTCAACTACTTAGGAATCCTTCTTAGCTCTGATAGTCTTTTGCCAGGGATCCCCAATTCTCTAAAATCAACCTTTTTGTGCTTCCTAGCACCACCTAGAACTCAAATTCATAGTCAGCTACTTTTCTACCAGAATCAGTGATTTGGTCTCCTACCCTATACTTTTCTGCCCTTTCAGTATCAAGTTGTACCGATAAATGGAACAATTCTACGAGGGAAGCACAACACAAAATAAAACATTAGACTTTCATTACTGTGGACTGAACTTCAGATCCCCAAACGAAGGGACCTTTGAAAGTTTTCCAGTATGCCTGCCTATTCCATCGCTGCTTGCGTTCCGTTTCCTCAGCTTTACTCTCTCTTTCCCAACACAGAACTACTTTCAAGTCCTTTCATTCAAATTTCCACATATAGTTTTGGAAACATACCTTCTCCCATTGACAAGTGAAAATCTTTATCCTGGGTCTCTATTTCCTGAGACCCTCTCCTCCCTCACCAGTCCTGAACTTCACCAGTGATATCGGCTGCTTCCTCGGTTTGAAGATAAGCCAGGAACTCCAGGACTCCATCTCTAAGGTCAATATGTATCATCTAGTAGAAATTTTTTAATTTATTGCTCTTACTTATGTAAGGTGGAGATATGCTAGTTCCCTTAAATAAAGTTTCTGTCCAGTTAAACCTATATCTGCTTTATATTAATTTTCATAGATAATGCAGTTTATATCCTTATTAATAAATAGTTTGTTTTATCAATTAGTAAAGCAGCTGGCTCTGTTTTCTAAAGTTGTTAAGATAATTTAATGTCAAAATTAACTTTGAAAGCTTCTCTTTTTGCAGACAATCTTGTTCTGGTGAGATAACAGTGGGAAAGGGGTGGCTAGTTTTTCAATTTACAATGCCATATGAGCTGATGGGACATAGAGATAAGGGCAAGAATAGCATTCCTCGGATGTTATGAACAATGAGTGCCCACACATAAAATCAGAAAGTTGTGGGGAGTGCAGGGAAGCGGTGAATAATTTGCTTGGTCAGATAATAGTGGTGTGGAGCACAGGGAACTCAAAATCTAGGGAACAGGTAGAATTATAAAAAACTTTTATAGAAAGGATAAAGTTATAATTAGTCTTTAGGAATCCAGAGGAAGCAACATGCATGAAAGGGATAAAAGGGCTAAATTGAAGTGAAGCTGAACACAGCGAAACTATTAAAATAATCCAAGTGAGAGAACACTGAAATAACTTTCATTCATATTGTTTGCTAGACAGTAAATGGCTTTCTATTGCATAGACTACTATGGAAATGAATAAATTTTGTAGCCAGATTCTGAACTCACTGACATACAAAACAAAATAAAACAGTGTGAGAGCTAGGGATTTTTGCAAACTGCTTACTTTCCCAGAATATCAGAATATATTCTTCTACACTATAAAGAAAAGAAAAAAACATAATCTGAAATATTTGTCTTCATTTTCAGAGAGCACTGTGGTCTTGAAGAATGTGGTAAGAACATGTTAATTATTTTGCATAAATTTGGTAAATATGATTTTATTACTCTGATTGTCTGATACAGCACTATATTAGACTGCAGTACCTGATACACAGATACACTACAGTGATCTCTTTTTTTAGCTATGAATCTTCTATTCTGTACCTTCAGAAATATTATACTTTTATAAAATATCTAATTTCATGATGCAATCTAAGATAATAATACAAGTGGCTAAAATGTGCTAGGCACAATTATTTAACTTTAAAGCAAGAAGTTACTCTTATTCCATTTTACAAGTAAACAAAATGAAGCTCACAGAAGATGAGTAAATTATTCAAGTTAATAAGCTGAAGATCTGATACTTCAAAGTAGAACTATCTCCAAACACAGTGCTAAATTTTACTTTTAAAATTATCTATCAAAATTGTCACTGAATAAATGTCAGTTGTAAGACTTAGCAATTTCATTCAAAGCATCAGTTTAGTGGTTCTTCAAAACCAAGACTAACTGTTGTTGAAACAGTCCATGAAGCCCTTTCAAAGAATTATAAATGGGAATAGACTTGTTTTCTATAGACTGTATTTGATTGGGCTCAGGAAAATATTTTCACCAATCTAAAAATGAACTCATGTTATCTGATTTTCTGCTGGGAAATACATAGCATTGTTGCTCCTTCTTGTTCCAAACCTGTTTTGTATTAAAATCCAGTGCTCAATAAAGATTCAATTATTTTGGTAAGATAAGTTAGGAAATAAGAATTGGATCTTTCTCCTTAGACCACTCTTTTTTCAGGTTCTTTACTGACCTGCATCAGAAGCTTTTTCTCATTTTTCTTTTCTATCTTAAGAACCATTTATTTTGACTTTCCATTAAATGATACTCTTTTCCTTTAATGAGAGCTCTAGGAAACACTGAAATGTAGGCAGGTGTTTTCCATAACCAATGTCCAACTTATACTTTATGATGCCAGGGTCTTCCCATTTACCCCCCATTTTTAACTGGCAACATTAAATCCCAATTTCAATTGAAGATTTAATTAGCACAAATGCATTAAGGTGTAAAGAATATATTATTTGCATTTTAATCGAGGGTAAAAGCCTTAGGCCACAAAAAAAGATTATAAATTATAGAATTTAAGGCTTGTAAAGTTGGGGGAAGGTCTTTAAGAACAGCTCCTCTCATTCTCTCTAAAATCACCAACCTACACAGCCAATCATACCCTTTAAAAGTAAATGAAACACTGTTGTTTCTAAGGTGCTGACATAGACCCTTCCTGCTAAAAGAAACTTTGATGACATGTAGGACACTAAGCCAACTGTAATAATTATACTTTTAAAAATCTTAGTCTACGTCTTTATTAGCCATCTTGATAATCAGGAAAACACTAGAAAATGAGTTTTTGGAGATAGCTGTCTCACTGAAATACTGGTAACTGAAGCAAATCTTTCATCTTACAAACTAAGAAAAACTTGATAGAAGTTAATCAGCTCAGTGATATATTCTGGAATCAACTTTCCCCCTTCCCTATTTCACATTTTTTGTGTTCTTTCCTTCTTGCTTCAGGTAAGGTACTTGCCTGCAAGACCTAGTCTCTAGATCTGAAGCAATTTGTTCTAGGAATGGCTCTAATAGCAGCAAATGGACTGATTGCTTGGCAGGGGGCCTGAGATACTTCAGATTAGAAGAGAGAGAGATCAAGGTGGTCTGGCACAGAAACCTATGGATGCAATTGTGAGAGTGGGAAAAAGTATGATTATCTTGAATCACATGTGAATTCTAACTGGATACTACCTACACTGAAAGAGTCAATGAACAAAGTATAAGAATGTAAGGCTTTAATTGTTGGTGCACCTGGCACCAAATCATCTGAAAGTTTCAAAGATCTAAAACATGATGCCTTTGTAGACTTACCTCCCCTCCCCTGCCCATACACACAATGTTATAATCCCTTGATTGAGAGAAAAACACAAGCAATATCAAATCACATGTAAGAAAAATCTAGGCAGGTTACATACATGCAAATTTTTCAATAAGAAAAAAATGTTTATTGGGATCGGGTTAAAGATAAATTTCGAACTGAACTTTGAAGGAAAGGAAGAATTTAGTAGGATAAGGAATGAGAGGAAAAGTTAAAGGTACACAAGAATGGAAATAATATGAATGGTGGAAAAGAACTGCTGATAATTATTGTATACTTTCTATAAGTCAGGACACATTCTAGGCACTCTCCATGGGCTAACTGCCATCCCCAGACCTCCCCATTATGTCCTGTTCTTTGTCCTGATTTCTCCCATCTCACTGAATATCAAATATCTACTTATAGTAGCTCTGGTAAAAAAAAAAAATCTTGGGGCCATCTTTAAACAAACATTATAAGCTGTACTTTCTCTTATTTTAATTTTTAAAATGTGAGGTACAATTCAAGGTTAGGTATACTAACGTTGATTATGCAGGTACTCTTGTGGATGAGGTATGCTCCTTCCTTCCCTAGCAGTTTTCCTCAACTACCAATCCCACCCACACTCCCCTGGAAGTTTCCCACCACTGCCAATCCCTTTCTTATAGTATTATGATACTTTGTTCAAGGTCTGCTTATGAGTGAGAACATATGGTACTCTGTTCTTTGTTTCTGTGATAGATTACTGAGTATGATTGACTCTAAATCCATCCAAGTTGCTGCGAAGGCCATACATTTGTCCTTCTCTATGGCTGCATAATATCCATTGTGTATATGTACCACATTTTTTTTTTATCCAGTCCAGCTTTGATGGGCAGCATGGTTGGTTTCATATTTTTGCTATTGTGAACAGAGATGCTACAAACATACATATGCAGTTATCTTTTTTGTAGAATGATTTGAGCTCCTCTGGGGATATCTTCAGTAGGGAAATTGCTGGGCCACACAGAAAGTCAATTTCTAGTTCTTTCAGAAATCGCCACACTATCTTCCAAAGAGGTTGCACTAGTTTGCATTCCCACCAGCAGTGTAGAAGCGGTCTTTTTTCTCCGCGTCCTTGCCAGCATCTGTTGTTGTTTGTTTTATTAATGATGGTCATTCTTACTGGGGTTAGGTGGTATCTCAATGTGGTTTTGCTTTGTATTTCTCTTATGATGAGTGAGGCTGAGCACTTTTTCATGTGTCTGTTGGTTGCCCGTATATCTTCTTTTGAGAAGTGTCTATTCATGTCTTTTGCCCACTTTTTAATGGGGCTGTTTTTTTGTTTTTTTTTTCTTTTGGCTCGTCTGAGTTCCTTGTAGATCCTAGATGTTAGGCCTTTGTCAGATATACAGTTGGCAAATATTTTTCCCATTCTGAGGGCTCTCACCCCACTCTCTTGAAGGTTTCTTTAGCTTTGCAGAAGCTTGTCAGTTTGATGAGGTCCCACTTATCTATCTTATTTCTTATGGTATGGGTACTTAGTGTTCTGATCATGAATTGGTTACTAGTTCCAATTTCCATAAGGGTGTCTCCTGTGTTTTCTAAGATTCTTATGGTTTGAGGTTTTACATTTAGGACTTTGATCCATTTAGAGTTAATTTTTGTATATGGTGATATGTAGGTGTTGAGCTCTACTTTCAACACATATGCTGAATTCAGCACTTATCACTTCTACTTCCAGAAGCCTAGTCTAAACCACAATTATGCCTTTCTGGACCATTTTCTGTGGTCTCCTACTTGACTTTGCTGCATCTTGCTGGTTCTGCTATGGTTTTTCTTTCCACAAGCAACCAAAAGAAAAATTCCTTGAAATCTCAAGGCAAACCATGTTATTCTTCTACACTAAACTCTTAAAAACTCTTTTCATAACTCAGAGTAAAATTTTTAAAAATCTGTATTATGGCGTTTTTCTCCACTAACTTTTTTGTCTAATCTTCAACATTTCCCTCTGGTAACTCTGATCCAGGTACTTTTGCTTCTTTGCTAGTCTTTAATCATGTCAAGAACATTCATGCCTCAAGACCTTTGCAGGCACTCACTGGTCTCTTTTTAAAAACATATTTATCTCCACATGATAACTATGTGACTGGTCTGATATTATTAAATATCACCTCCTGAGGAAGCTCTTCTTTAATAATTGTATCTGATATAGCAGCCTCATTTACTTTAGTTTCTCTCCTTTGTTTTATTCTTCTTTATAGCTTTACTACCTTGAATGTTATGCAATTATTTATCATTTATCTCTTTCCACTAAAATTTCAGCTTCATAAGAGCAGGAATTTTATCTATTTTCTTTATTGCTGTATATCCAGGATCTAAAACAGGACTTGGCCCATGGTAGTTTAAAATTGCTTAGTGACTTTTTGAATGTGTTACTTTAATCCTTTTCATAACCTAGAAGATAGGCATTACTCCTTATTGTACCAAAAGAAAATTGTTCCAGAAATATTCCTCCCACCAATAGTTAATATAAATTACAATTCAGATTTATACTCAGGTTTAGAGCTCACATTTCTAATGGTCATTTTATACTGCCTTTCCAGGATGGGACTGTAATAAGAAAAGACATAAAGAAGCAGAAATTGCATAATGATAAGTAAGAGATAAAGTTTGATAATTTGCATTTTCATATTTAGGGGTTACAGGAAGTTTATTCCAATTTATAAAATTAAATTTTAAAGAAAATTGAAGATTTAAAAGGAAATTCAAGGCAATCACTGATAAGATTTTGAATGTTACATCAACAAATGCCAGAACAAAAACCACATGATTATATCATTAGATGCAGAAAAAGCCTTTGACAAAATCCAGCATCCTTTCTTGATAAAAACCCTCGAACACCTAGGCATACGGGGAACATACCTCAAAATAGTAAAA
>CAUYQG010225057.1:0-25794 GCA_963574415.1 Tarsius wallacei | reverse complement strand
AACAGATACATGAAAAAATGCTCAGCCTCACTAGTAGTCATTAAAGAAATACAAATTAAAACTACACTGATACCACCTAACTCCATTCAGGATGGCTCTCATCAATAACAAAAAACAAAAGATGCTGGAGAGGATGCGGCGGAAAGGGAATACTTCTACACTGTGGGTGGGAGTGTAAACTAGTACAGCCTCTGTGGAAATCAGTGTGGCGATTCCTAAAAGTTCTAAAAATTGACCTTCCATATGACCCCGTAATCCCTCTACTGGGAATATACCCTGAAGAACTCAAATCACTCTATAAAAAAGATACCTGCACTTGTATGTTTATCGCAGCATTGTTCACAATAGCAAGAACCCGGAAGCAACCATGCTGTCCATCAAAAGAGGACCGGATTAAAAAAATGTGATACATATACACAATGGAATATATGGCAGCCATAAAAAAGAACAAAATCATGAACTTTGCAGCAACCTGGATGGAATTAGCGTCTATAATACTGAGTGATCTTTCACAGAAACAAAGAACCGAGTATTACATGTTCTCACTCATAAGTGTATATTGAACAACTATTGCAACACTATAAGAAAAGGCAGGAAGGTGGGATTGACAGTAGTGGAAATATGCCTGGAGAAGGGGGGCACACCTCATCAACAAGGGTACCTGCACAGTGAATATTTGTATACCTAACCGTGAAATGTACCCCACAATTTTAAGATAAAAAAATTTTAAAAGTTAAAAAAATAAGGAATTCTACAGATCTGTGATTATATTAGTTTATTTTTTTTTATTTTTCTGAATTTTTAAAATTTTATTTTAAAATTGTGAGGTACAATTCAGGGTTAGGTATACAAATATTCATTATGCAGGTACCCTTGTTGATGAGGTATGCCTCCTGTTCATTTAGTTTTATCTGTAAATTAGTACAAGAGGAAGTCTGAACGACTTCGTAACTACAACTTTGTTGCTGTGGAGTGGAGGAATACCACTACCCTCTTCCTCCTTATTCCATCTGCTAAGGAAGATTGGTTTCCAGTCCATCCATAGTAATAAATAGGGGTGTCTATTTCATTCAATAAAAAAATTGCCCTTCATGTAAGCATGTACATTGGACTCCCAGTGTAATGAGGGAGTCATGTCTTATTCAAATGATTAATCTTAGTAAAATGTTTTTAAGAAGAAAACTTAGGGATTTGGAACTATTTTACAGTATCTGAAATAGAAAAATAGTGGTTACGAAAATGACTAACTTCTAACTTTTAATAAAAAACTAGAATTTTCTTGGTTCATATAACATTCAATAAAATGTTACCTTTACCATTTGTATGATACCTTTAGCTACTTACATTCCTCAAGCAATATCTTAAACTGCACTTTTATCAAATGCTTCTCATTATGTCGATTTTTAAATGAATTCATAATTAGATGTCTAGGTATTTTCATTAGCCAGAGACACAATGTCTTTCCAGTTTTACTTATAACTGCAAATGGTATAATACAAACTCCATATATATTTTAGATGACTTAGCTTTCTAGTTTAATTTTTTTAAAAAGATCTTTGCATCCCCATTTCTTCAAGGTTAAATAGAGAGAAGGATATATTTCAAGACTCTGGTCATCCCCTGTTCTCTCTATTTTGATCTGATTCCCACAGGAGGCAAAGCATTCGATGTTTATCATATACAAGAAGCTTCAAGCCATACTAAAGAATACATACTTAAGAAGGTTCTGAAAATAGCCTGTGGTAGAGATGGCTCTCCTTCCAATGAGCTCAGATCTCAGACATTACCTCACAACTGCGTTCTTCGTCTGTTTTTAGTAGTATGGCTTCTCATCTAGCCTGTGTTACCACCATCACCTTTGGGTATTTCCATTCTCAATAACATTTTAGCATCACATCATACCAGAATAGTTTTTTTTTCATTATTTTGCAGTCAACATTTCTCTTGGCTTCTTGTGATCAAGATATCTACTTAGATTTCCTTCTCTAAGCCTCCTACATAAATTTTCCAACATTTGAATGATGTGTGAGGGAAGAATTCTTACGAATTTTTATTTATTTTTCTCTGTAATACCCTGGAGTTTTAAAACTTTCCATTTCACATTCCAGTTGATCTCATTTTCCTCCTTAGCAGTGCCCCATACTTTGGCACCCTGGGAGCAGAGCTCCCACTCATCACCTTCTTACTTATTTTTTGCAAATACTTCCCTGCAATTTTGTGGCTTTCCTTATACTTATTTTAACACTTGTCATGCAACATTCCATCCCAAAAGGTAAAATCAAATTATTTCTTGCTAGCAATTTGAATTGCAGTCTATGAAATCCTATAATACCCAGTGAATGATGGATGCTCTGCTCTCTCCCCTACATAGTCTGTTGTGTGGGAATTTCTCATCTGTATACCTTGAACTGACAGGAAACAATTATTCACTTTTGTGTGCACATTTCTTTTCCTCTATCACAGACTCATGCTTTCCCTTACTTACTAGAAATTCCTGTTTCTTCTATGCTGAGCCTTGGTCAGCTTTATCCATCTCTTGCTTTCTTTAGTGCTATGTCTCTGCAGTTGGTTGGTTGGTTTCATGCTTTTGAGTCTTATTCTGAGTCATCCTAAAAGTCCTTTGTTTCCACACAACTGTTTAATTTAAATATCACTTCTTCCACACTCTGCTTCTTTTTATTTTTCAGTTATCTATTAAACCTACTACCTCAGATTAGTCCTTTCAAAAGACTAAGTTAAGGTTTAATCCAAAAGAAGCAGGACATGGGAGTAGAATTCAGACAGTCTGAGATATGAAACCTAATTCTACTATTTATGAGTTTTATGCCTTATATCCTTCAGAGCAACAACATTTTTTTTCCAGCAGAACAAAAAAATTAGGATAATTACAAAGACCTTGTGAGTTTACTGAATTTAATGTAATTTTCTCTGAACTTCCCATGTGTTTATTTTCGTTAAATACTTACTCTACACCTTCTCCACAATTTGATTAAATTTATCCCTTCCTTTTTTTGTGCTGTTCTGAACTCTCAAAAGTTTTCTAGATCCATAAGGACACTATTGTATTGTAATTATTTCTCTAGAGACAGAACAGATGGTGATGTGAATTCTGGAGCCATAGACTTGGATTTGAATTCCAACTCTAAATTGTGGAATGCCCTTTGTAATTTCCTTGGACTCTCTATGTTTCAGTTTCCTCAACTATCAAATGAGAATTGTGATAGCACTGACATCATATGACTATTGTAGGAATAAATTATTTAATGCATGCAAAGGACTTAAAATAGTGCCAGACACAGTAATTAGTAATTGCTTAGTAAACATGACTTCCATTTAACTGTGACCTCTTTGACAGCAACATTTCAGTTCTATTAATTTGTATCTTCTCAGTAGTGACCATATTACTTTGGCTACAATAAGCACTCAATTAATGTTTAATAAATTGAACTAAATTAAGTAAGAGCATCTAGAATGCTTTCCGGTTCATTTGAGGTACTTGACAAATGCTGTTTTCCTTCTGACAAGTTTTAATAATTTCCCTGTAGGATGAATAAGCACTATTATTCCATTTGGAGAAAATTTGTCACAGGAAAGCTATGCGTATTCAGCAATTCCATTAACTGGAATTCAGGTGCACTGAAAACATCATGTCATCAATGTTAGGCTAGTATATGCTGCTTCTGAGTTGACCAAGGGTACGGTACAACTAAAAGGTCTTAAGACCACAACACCCAAGTTTCAAATCCTGGCCAATGGTAAATATCTATTGTCCTTGAAGGTGTTTTCATATGATTTATTCTGGCTTGTGAGTCAAGGAAAGGCTGGCAATTCAAAGTGTGCCTGAGAGAAGCAATAATCAAAGATCATCTGAAGTTCTACTCTATTTAAAAACCAAAGACTAATTAAATATCTTTGAATTAAAAGAAACAAGCTCTTGGTGTACAAATGGCAAATTACTTGCTTTGCCCTCTCTCCACCTTTTTAGAAGTTTGGAAAAACTCAAAGAACTACATTAATCATTCTCCACATCAGCCATTCCCCATGATGTCCATCACAGCCAGATTCAAAATTTTATTATTATTAACAGCAATAATCATAAAATTATATACCTGTGGTTCAACTATTATTTTCCTAAGTAACAAACTCTTGACTTGCTTGCTGGCATTGGAAGGAAGCTTAATAAAATTTTTCTAAAACCAAAATCAAGTATTTATTTTAAAAACTTTCTTAAATATTGACCTCTGTTTTATAAAAAAGAAGGAGGAAGAGGGGAAGATGGAGAAAATGATTATTAGAAAAAAAGGAAGTAGAATAAACTACTGAGGGAATAGCCTCCTTGAAGTGGTTCATTAAAAATAAATTTGTTTATTTTAATCTTATTGCCAATGCAATAGAAGAACAGAAGACTACATGGGCAAGAAAAACAAGTTCATATTAAGAAAAATCTTTAGGTAAAACAAATCTTCTCATGGTATTTTCTGTTGACAACTCCATCTGGGTTTGATTAAGCAACAGGTTGCAGAGTGAATCGACATTGACCTTTGGACAAGAGGGTTGCCAAATCTTCCTGAATAATACAAAGCTATGAATTAGTTCAAATTGCATCATTCAGCATGTTTCACACTATTATAAAGTAAACATTTCTGATAAAAGGTCATATCAGTATAAGAATTGGGAATTATTGGAACCTATATGTCATACTGGCAAATAGGAAACTCAGTGGTACCCAATCATCGAGGCCTGTCTTACTGGGTTTCCAACCAATATGAGGAGCTGTGGTTTTTAAAGTTTCGTAATACCACAGTATAAAAGGAGCTGCTTGCTGAGACTTGAGGTTGTTGCACCATAAATGTATTGTTGCTTTACAGGCACTGTATATGGCTTCATAGAGAAATGTGCCTAGTTTTTTTCAGTATCTTAGCCAGGAGGCTGTTTTAAATGCTAAATAGGCGGGTATAAATAAAACCAGTCTGAAATATTCTTTAAATCACAGGTAAACTTTATTTTAGTAGTACTGTATCCTTTAATGAAGAAGTCACAGGCTTTAACTTCATCCAGAGCTTATAATACTACTTGTCATATTTACTTGAATCCAGACTTAGTAATTTGTATACTTTGTGTCATTTTTTAAAAACTGAGGTTGTTATAAATGTAGAAGCATTGCAATGAAGAATGGTAAAAGCTATTTAATTTCTTATGGATTTCAAAGTCTCTGTCATTTCAGACTGAAAATGCTTTTCTTCTGTTTTTGAATAAAAGTGTAGATTAAAAGGCTTTCAAATATTATACTTAGGAATAGATCAGCATTTTGTGTCTCTGTTCTTTCATTAGAATACTTATTTTTCATTTATTTTAAGTTAATCTCATTTCTAGCAGAAAAAAAGTAGTTGAGCTTCTGTGTCCCTAAGGAAGAGAAAAAATTGTTTCACTAAAGAAGTCATTTAATTCAGATACTTTGTGAAAAATGATACTATTATGATTTTTAATATAAATGGATTTTGTAAGTTTCATAATTGAACTTCAAGGTACATACTAGTTAAAACTGTAATATAAAATAACATTATATATCTACAAAATATAAAATTAAATTATAAAAATAACATAAACTTTTTTTCTCAAAGTAGAACATTCTAACATCCAGGAGAGAAAGTAATTACAACCCCAGTTCTATAGATCAGTTAAGATTTTTAAGAATTTTGTTCTCTCTGTGGGGCTGTGCGATGGTGCATTTTTAAGGTAAAATGGAAGTACTAGTCATCAGGAAGAAGTTAAATAGCATTTTTATAAGCACATTCAAGAAGCCACCTCCCCCATGTTCTGTTGACCTCATCATAGAACTGCCTGCCAGTGACGGATGGCCAACCAAACTTTAGTCTATCCATGTAGAACAATGATATGAATAGAAAATGAAACCCCCTGGCTAAGATTCTAGGCTCCAGATTTGATATATTCAATTGAATAAAAACATATAAATCGAGCTCTTTAATAAAATACAAGGAAGCAGCACTAGATGCTGTAGGAGATACGAGGATGACACAACGATAGTCCCACTGTAGCTTGTAGGTAGTCTAACAGTTGATGTCAAATGACTTGTTCAAAAAAAGCAGTACTATGGGAATTGTCAGTGTAGGTGGAGTTTCCTGAGGAGGAAAAACTGAATGAAGTTAAGAGAATCAGGAAAGGAGTTTTGGAAGAGATGGAAATTGAAGGATGGACAGATTGTAGTCAGACTGAAGTGGAGAAGAGAGGACAAGACCTTGCAAGTGGAGGAAAAGCTCAGACACAGGAGAATCAATTCAGTACCAGTTAGAGAACAGGCCTCAAATAAATAATTTGGTTGTAGGTTTGTTCTTCCAAAGTGAAAATTGTTACTGCTGTGCTTTTGGTTGGAAAAGTATTGTATGTCAAATTAAAAGTCAATTAAAATAGTACAGAAATATGATGATGAAAAATATGGAAGCCTAAAGGAATGAGTGAATAAATCCAATAGCTTGGTTGGATGGCAGATTCAAGATTGAAACTAGCAACATCAAAAGCTACCCATGGATTAATGATACCCAGTCAGAAAATATAATAAAAATTGCATTTTGTGTAAACAGCAGTGTTGCTAGAGAAGAGTCTAATAACAAGTGACCAAGGTCTAAATAGAAATTATAAATATTATTTAAGGATGTTAAGACACATCAAATAATTATAAAGAATCTTCTGAATGGAAGGATTCAATATTGTAATGATGCCCAAAATATGTAAATATAATAAAAGTAAATAAAAAAGATCAATTTATAGTTGTTAAGTGCAGGAGTACTTATACATTTTTACATATTCTCAACTTTTATTGAGAGAACTTATGAAAACAGCTATGACATGTCTATGCAGATATCAAAATGCTATAAAACTACAGTAAATAAGGTTGCCTGGCACTGGTCAAAATCTAAGTAAAGATCAATGGAAATATATTACAAGTTCCCAAAAAATACCAACATATATGTTGGAACACAAAATGGTAGATCACTAGAGAAAGTACAGATAACAAATACATTGTTGGAACAAGGGCAAGTTTGTGCAGTTTGAGGATTAATTTGTCAGCATCCTCATAGTCTGATCATGTTTTTAGATACAGCAATTCCACATGAATATATCAATGATGACTTGATTATAGCATTGCCTTTAATAAAAAAAAGTTAAGAACAATATAAACATATAACAAAAGGAGATTAAAGAAATTACTGTGCATCAATCTACAGGAATGCTACATATCCATTAAAAAAATATTGACCATATATTCAGATTTTAAGAAGGCATATCACAGAATATTGTTTACAGCATGGTTTTAATTGGTTTAATTTGATTTAAGATGACAGTGAAAATAGCAAAGCTAGTAAAAGAAAGAGAAGTTGGTTTGGTGAAAATGATGAACTAAATTTTAAAGTGTCCACAGCTCAGATTGATGAATTTGTTATTCAGGCAATTGGAAGGGAAGGTTTGCTGGTCAATGGAGAGTCTGGGAGAGAGAAATATTTGGGATCATCTCCATGGAATATACCCAAAAGAACTCAAATCATTCTATAAAAAAGATACCTGCACACATATGTTTATCTCAGCATTGTTCACAATAGCAAGAACATGGAATTAACTGTGCTGCCCATCAAAAGTGGTACATATACACGATGGAATATTACTCAGCCATAAAGAAGAACAAAATCATGAACTTCGTAGCAACCAGGATGGATTTAGAGTCTATAATACTGAGTGATCTTTCATAGAAACAAAGAGCTGAGTATCCCATGTTCTCACTCATAAGTGGACCTCAAACAACTATCGTAAAACCATAAGAAAAGGATTGACGGTAGTGGGAAACTGCCGGGGTGTTGGGGGGCAGGGAGGTGGGATTGGCAGTAGTGGGAAACTGCCTGGGGAAGGGGGGGCATACCTCATCAACAAGAGTACCTGCACAATGAATATTTGTATACCTAACCCTGAATTGTACCCCACAATTTTATTTTATTTTTTATTTTTTTGAGTTGGAGTCTCACTTCGTTGCCCAGACTGGGTGCAGTGGCATGCTCCTCGCCACCGCAGCCTCAACCTGCTGGGCTCCTGGGATCCTTCCGCCTCAGTCTTCCAAGTAGCTGGAACTATAGACGTGCGCTACCATGCCAGGCTAATTTTTGATTTATTGTAGAGATGAGGTCCTCGCCAAGTTGCCCAGGCGGGTCTTGAACCCGCGGCCTCAGGCAATCCACTCACCTCGACCTCCCAAAGCGCTGGAATTATAGGCTGAGCCACTGAGCCCGGCCCCACAATTTTAAATAAAAATTAAAAGAGAAAAAAAAAGAGAGAAAGAAAAAAAAAAGATGAGAGTTTAATCATAGCAGAAAAGCTCTCAATGGTAGATAAAACAGAAAACAAAACTGTCGAAAGACAAAAGATTCGACAATGCCTATGGCTAGGTAAGAAAAAAATAAACAAGAAAGAACACAGGATAGAAGAACTCAAGGAAGCAGGGGAAAGCTTGGTTTGTATGTGGTGCCAGGGACTGAGATGAAGAGCCTGGGGGGCAGGTGAACCGTATCACTTGCTACGGAAAAAAGTCCATCAGAAGGAAATCTAAGCAAAGGTGATTAACACTGGAGTTACTGATAACCTTTGAGAGAACAATCTAGGGGAATGTGTGATAAGAAAAGACAGATTGCAAGGGCATGGATAGTAGAACCCTCATTACATATTTGATTTATATCTCCAACTTGTTTTGTAACCTTTCTAATTATTTCATCAGGGAGGCATCAGAAAATGAACTGGAGTTAAAAGAATGAAACAGAAACGACTATAAAATTATTCTTGGTGACTGAACTTACATAAGCAAGCACTTGTAGGCCTACCTATAAAATTATCAAATTTGTTCAACAGATACTTTGATATAACACTTAGCAGAGTCAGTTGCTTCCGTTCTTAAGGGACCTTGTTGAATAGAACAGAGGGGTAGATGGCAAGGCAGAGGATGACAATATTTTAAATAGCACTGCAGGGACTGTATTTACTTTCTCTCTCAGATAAGAACAAAAATGAAATGGAACACATTTCCCTGAAAGCTTTGGGTTCCTTTTCCACCTAAAGCAAGTCAACTTTTAAAAAAGTTTCACTTATTTGTGGTAGATTTTTCTTAAAATAAACCACTTAAAAACAACAGTTTGATAGTAAAAGCAATGTGATCACAAGAAAAATGGAGGGACTATTGAACTTCCGGTCTTGATCAGAGAAACTTTGTGGGAACAAACACCACTTCCATTCTGTGGACTGACTGACCACGTTTGGTTAACTAACCAGTGTACCTCTCCAGTCAATGCTAAGGGTGCTTGCAGATAACATGGGTGAATATATTGGATAAATGCCTTATGATACTTTTATAATCTTAGTTTGGATATTGCCACTACTCATTATACTTTTAGCCTTGCCTACGCATTGTGGGCATTTTCATTCTTTAGCTGATTTTTCAAATTCTACAATGATGTACAATCTCAATTTTCCTTGTCTGTATAAATCAGAATATCAGAAACATCTACTCTCTAGGAAGCAGAATAATAATAACTTTTAGTATTGAATGTAAACATTTCTAGTTGGACATAAGGTTTCCCTGCTGTATAGTATCTGCCTTCAACTTTCTGTGCTGTTACCATGAATCCATATGGGAGAGTTATGGGAAAGCTGGTCTTATGGAACAATTTGTGAGTTTTATATATCAAAGTGAAATTATCAATACATCAAAAGCTTTCACATAGTCCTCTCAAGGACTCTTGATCATATATATTCTCTGCTGTTTGAGGTGTAAGAGTTTCCCAAAATACTTATACTGCCGTTCAGTCTATCACTAGAGCTCTGGAATGTGGCCATTGTGCTAGCAGTGAAGCAGCACTTGCTGCATCAAGAACTCCGCTGAGCTGAGCATGTGTAAAGGATGGATGTCAGTATCCATTATCCACACAATTGCTTGGGACCCTGCTGACAGCCTCATGCCCACATGTTCAGCTCATCAGAATTCAGTTTGCAGCAAGGTGACTATACTAGAGTGACCATTACAAGGTGAGCATTATAAATGTTTTAAGGAAATGATAAAGTATATTTCTGAATAAAAAAGCAGTCCTGTGAAATTCTGGTAAAATAGCACCAGATGGGCCAAGCTGGCATACTGACTATCAGAAACATCAAGAAATATTTTAAGCCAAAAAGTATTGAGACAGTCTGAAAAGCAAAGGGAAAAGGGGTTTTTAATATGACTTAGTAAAAAGGGCATGAGTTTTAATTTCAGACTTGGTTTTTAAATCCCAGATGTTTAATTGACTAGTCTATTTTGGGAAGCTACCTAGAAACTTTGAGTCCCAATTTTTAAAAGTCTATAAAATGGGAATGGTAGTGTTTGTCTTGCAGAATTTTTGTGAGAATTCAGTAAAACTAGCATAGTGATCAACAGATATCAAATAACAAATAAATGGTTAAGTGTAAACACACACTGATGCCTATACATGCCTAGGGACAGTTTTCATGTACACAAAGTAGAGAAAGAAGTTTTGGCTTCAAAGTTTATGTTTCTAGTTATGCTTACAGTATCAAGATCTTTAAAACAAAAGTTAATAAGTTAAGTAAAATAAATTTTTTTCTCACTTTATGTGGAACATTGAAACAATTCAAACATTTCTACATAATCTAGAAATGTTCAAGAAGTAGAGGGACAGTGTCCCAACAGTTTTTCCTTTTGAGTTTCCAGGGTGAGTTCAGCAAGTATTTTCTTGATGATGTGTAAACTGCCCCTAAGCTACTGAGTCATGGTGGACTCACAGACCAGATCTCAATTGAAAAAGAGCTGTGCATTACCCAAACAGCGGTTTCTTTTGAGAAAGGGCAGCCTCTGTTAGGCCCCAAATAATCACAAGAGTATAGTTTGCTTCTTCTTAGAGGAATAAAGCCTGTTTCAATGGTAGGCAAAAGGACCCATGGACCATAGGAAGACAACTAATTTCAATTCAGTGAGCCTCCCAGTCAATAGAATCCTGAAAGAGTGACCATGAGACTGAAGGAGGGAAAGAATTAACAGATGGGACCAAAGTAGCCATGTCGCTTAACCTAAAAAAAAAAATGCAGAGTTTAGATAGGTAAGATTAGCAAACGTCTTTTTTGCTTTGAGTAAAGTAACACAAAATTAAGGGAGATTCTGTATCTTCTCATTAATAAGCATGTTTTCTGGTGAAATTAAGCTTACAACTGATGGAAGGCAAAAGATTCATGGGCCAATAGACTCCAAAGGCCAGAGGACCTTTGGAAGGAAATGATGGGCAATGCTTTTTGTATTGAGTAGAAATGAGACCTAGGAAAGATAAAGATATGAAGAGAACTTGGGTTTTGCAAGGGTTCTGCTGCTAAATGATCTGATTTTGAGCAACTCTATATTTGTCCATTTTCCATCTATACTATGAGGAACCTGAGTTTTCTCCTTTCTCTATAATTCTATTCCCAAAAGAAGAACAAACACACAAACAAAAGTCAGTCAGTTTCTTTACAAATTTCTAGTGAATATACTTCTTTATTCTCTTTGTTCCACATTGGCAGTAACGCAGTGTGAGGCAGGGAATGAAGATGAGGAATGGGTGCTGAAATGTTCTTGGTTCCGTCTCCAGACAAGCAGAAAGCTTAAGCTTCTGAGTTAGCCTGGCACTTCTTCATGTCTGCATATTATCTTGAAGTGCTACATTCTAGGTCTGTTACCAACTTGATGTGCTTTTAGAGGTTGGGGTATTACCAAAGGGATTGCCCAAACTGCCTGAAATAAATGCTGTCTAGGACTTTTGAGTGAGACAGGGTCATTTGTTGTAGCCCTCTGCCCTGAGTTTTCAAATTGTAATAAAGACAAAACAGAAAATGGGGTAGCATTACAATTGTCTGAATAGCAAGGATAGCAAAGATAGTGATAAGAAACATAATAATAGATCTGTTTTTCATAGAAATATGGAGAAGTGGGGACCACTGAGTCCCACCTTTTCCCTATGCTGGGGTCCCACAAGTGGCCCCTCTGTCTTTGCTCAAACATTCCAGTGACAAGGAACACAAGCCAGGAACAATCTTTCTTATTTTGAGTCCCAAATTATACTTTCTTGAATTTCCAAGAGATTGTATTGAGAACTATATTTTAAAATATTTAATTTTATTTGTAATAAAAGGGATAGTGACATTTTAAAAAGTCATAGGAAACTGGGCTCGGTGGCTCAGACTGTAATCCCGCGCCTTGGGAGGCTGAGGTGAGTGGATTGCCAGAGCCCGCGGGTTCGAGACCCACCTGGGCAACGTGGCGAGACCTCATCTCTACAATAAATCAAAAATTAGCTGGGTGTGGTAGCACGCACCTGTAATTCCAGCTATTTGGAAGGCTGAGACGGAGCCCAGCAGGTCGAGGCTGCGGTGGCCGGGAGTGGTCACTGCACTCCAGTCTGGGCGACAGAGTGAGACTCCAACTAAAAAATAAAAAATAATAAAAAATAAAAATAAAAAGTCATAGGAATTATTCTGACAATTTTGGAAGTATTTTATTTTTCTTTCGGGCTGGGTAGGTATTACGAAGTCACTATACAAATCCTGTGCTATACATTTTACATCAATTGTTGCATTTGATCTCTACCACAAGCTATGAAAGAGGCACTATGATGTCTATTTTACAGTGCAAGAAACTTGAGTGCTTTGCTTCAGAAATATTTATGTTTAATTAATAAAACTGAGGTATAAACACAGATTCATAATCACAAAGCTATTATGAAACAAATTTCTAGTTTGTTTTTCTTTATATATAGATTCTTACATGGTATTGCTAAGGAGAGAAATTTTATAAGTCAAAAACGTCAATGATCTTATATACATAAATTTAACCAGGGAAAGGCTCAGTAAAGAGACAATTTTCTCCTGAATAAGAAACTGAGTATCAAATTCCTGTTATAAAACTATGCTGCATTTTCTTTCAAGAGGTCAATAGTAGAATAATATAAGTGGCACCATTTGTCTTGGTTTATATAATGGAATAGCAACTTAAGTAGTAAAATGCATGTCATGAAAAAAAAATGGCTCTAACTATGTGGCAGTATTGTAGACAGAAAAAAGAGCATCTAAACTGTGCAAGGAAATGAAAATCAAGTTTATATCAGCAAAGCAACACTAAGAGACGAGAAGAGAGCCAGTCCGAGACCTGATGAATTTCTTTTTTCTTATCTCAATCCAGAATGAATATTTTGAACAATCCATTTAAATGTGTGGTACACCAGTAAATATAATGGCTGTGCCAGAAAGGTATGTGTTCCCGTGTTAACTATATCATCTCTCTTTGTAATAATTTTATTGCTGTTCCTAGCTGCTCTCTTGGTCTGATGTGCTCTCTCTTGCTGCATCGTTGCCTGCATGTACAATAGCTAATCTGTCATCCCCCTTTCTATAGCACCTGTCAGTGTTGTTCTTATGAGTTGCAGATGAGGACTGCACAGTTTATACCCACAGAGCTGGTCTATTAACGTGATCCTCCATTAAGGAAGGCTTTTTTCTTTTCAGTAATTAATTTAACTCTTGCCTACCTATCACTGACCTTTACATTTCGAATGTTTGCCTCTATAAAGCATACATTGCTCTCTGGAAAACAGAAAACATTCCTCTGGTGTTCAAAACTGCTGTCTCATCTAGTAGTAGGATTCCTTTTTAGTGAAGCACAAACTTCCCTCCCTTGGTGATTTTAATGCGTGTGTGTCGCATCTGACAAAATACTTATCTTATATTTCAGGTAATTGCAAGGGGTTTTAAAAATTTTACTCAGAAACCTGACTGAATGCCGAGTGAACTGTGGTGACACTTAGTAAACTTGAGAGAACCCACAAAATTCCATGAATGTAAGTTCTTGGGTATAAGTTTATCCCTACTATCATCTTGACATGTCCAGCTTCTTGTTAGGTCTCTTCCCACTCTCAATCCAATCACCTCACTAGTTGGCTACTTAACAAAGGAGAGTTCTTGCACTTTGGGGTTTATCACCACCTTTTCCAGTCCCAATAAAGTTTACCAAAGGCTTTGTGTGGACTTGATCTTCTCACTGTGTGTAGAGAAGAGCAAGATCTCACAAATGAACACTAAGTTTGTCAGAACATAAAACTCACCTTGACTATTTCTTCTAAATTGTGTTTCATGAGAAACACATGAATTGAATTGTCTGTCCCCAAAATGTATGTTGAAGTCCTACTTCTTGGTACCTGTGAATGTGACCTTATTTGAACATGGGGTCTTTGAAGATGTAATCAAGTTAACATGAGGTCATGCTAGATAAGAGGATGCTTTAAATTCAGTGACTGGAACCCTTTCAAGAAGCCATTCTGAGGACACATAGACACAGACAGAAACATACACAGTGAAAACACCATGTGAGGACAGAGACGATATATCTGTAAGCCAAGGATGCCAAGATTTGCTGGCAATCATCAAAAGCTAGGAGACAGGCATGGAACACATTCTCCCTCAGACCCTTCAGATGGAACAAACCTAGCTTGATTTCAGACTTCTAGCCTCCAGAACCTTGAGATAATAAATTTCTGTTGCTTTAAGCGACCCAGTTTGTGGTAATTTGTTACAACAAGCCTAGGAAACAAATATAAAATGCAAGCAAGATGTACAAGATAACCAGAGGTATAAGAAACACTGGGTACAATACAGGTACTATCTTATCATTCACAACACATATCAAATAACAATAAAGTGCAATGACTCAGTGTGGTTTTATTTAAAAGATCCTTAGGACCATGAGACTTCCAGAAGGCAAGTTCTGTATTTTTAAAAAAGGCACAACTTACAAATTCATAGGAAAGTTGAACTATCAGAGAAGTGAGCATGAACAGGGAGAAAGATAGTTGTAGTAGAAGGATAGTCAGTGGCATACTTTGTACGCTCTACTTGAAAATAATGACTCCTCTTTCCCCAGTAAATGTAATCAGAAATCAGGTAGTAATGCAGTATAGCAAATCTGCTGCAAAATTTCAAAGTACTACAGTCATTTGTTCTACAAATTTCTTCTAACCATTCTATTCTCTCCATGTAATTCTGCCATATTTTATTCTTGATATTTACTGGGCAAGAACAGAGATGCCTCCATGGTGGGAAGGTTGGCCATTGTTCACTGTTTCAAGATTAAGTGTTCTGTGCAAGGCATTAGCTAACAAATCTGACAAGAGATGGGAAAAAACAGATAGGAACATTTCAATCCCTACTTACCTATGGTTTATGCTACCTTTGTTTTCAGCTAAATAACATCACATTATGGATGAGAAAATTATGGTATCACTCCTAGGATTTTTGCACAAAGCAAAGCTTCAAGTAATACAATTTCTTGTTTTGTTTGACTTCCATCATCTGCGCCTTGGTGAAAGAATTAACCTTGACCCATCTCCACCCTTACCGTTTCACCTCTTTAAATAGATGCAGGTTTCTCTCTATTGGTGCAGATGTAGGCAAAAACCCTCGCCTGTTTACCCTCATTAATCATTACTGTGAGGAATTTTGTTTTCTATTGGTTGTCATTTCACAAAGAAATAAAAAAGCTAGTAATGTCAAAACTATTGGTTTTGTTTTATTAATTTTATGGTAAATCCCCTGGCATGAATGTGACATGGCAATGCAGGAGTGTGGAAAGAAGACAGGCTTAAGAGTTACCAAGTCTTGGATTTGAAAATCTGTGTTGCTATTTCTTAACTGTGAAAATGTTTATTAACAGCTCTCATGCTATTTGCCGAGTACCTCTTATGTGCCAATGTTTTAGGTCAAATTCGTGCCTTCTTGGAATCTACAATATAATGGATGCTTTGCCAAACTATAATCATATACCAAGCACTCAATACATACTTATTTCTATTGACATTACTTTGTTAATTATAGCTATTATAGATTTACTAAACATAAATGTTATTTTACTAAAGTTTTATTTTCTATTTAAAGCAGAGAATCTGCTGCATGCAAGAGATAGTTCTGCATTACATAAATAAACAAGTTTAAGGATTTGTTTTTCTTATAAAGAGACACTCTAACAACCTAAGATCTTTTAAATGACAAATGGTAAAAAAAAAGTTTTAGATTTTGGTCAAGGTGCTGTAGAATAACAATACAGTTATAAAATAGTTCAACTTTACATGTTAACTGTTAAAGCACTACTTTCAGTTAGCTCTAACTTTCCCCTGTAAACTAAGGTTTAGGTTAAAGTTTTAAAAAATAGTTCTTAAAGAGAAAAATAGCTTAATTATTGAATATAAAATTGCTCACTTTTAAAATAAAAAAACATTTGTTTTGATTTTTTAAAAGATCTGAGTTCTTAAATAAGTTGTAAGTTAGAATAGATTTTTAAAAATAATCTTTTAATTTTAGAATAGTTTTAGAATTACAGAAAAATTGTAAATGTAGTACAGAGGGCTCCCTTATATCTCATAACCAGTTTCTCCTATTATTAATAGCTTACATTAATATGGTATATTTGTAATTCTGAATGAAATGATATTGATACATCACTATTAACTAACATCCATATTTTACTCAGATCTCCTTAGTTTTTACCTAATATCCTTTTTCTATTCCAGGTTCCATCGAGCTTCTATATTGCATTTGGTTGTTGCAATCTCTTTAACGCCTCTTGTCTACGACAGTTTCTCAAACTTTCCTTGTCTTTGATGACTTTGACAGTGTTGAGTGCTGGTAAGGTATTTTGTGGAATGTCCCTAAAAGATAACTTGTCTAATGTATTCCTCATAATTAGAGTGAGGTTATGGGTTATGGGAAGGAAGATCACAGAGGCTGAACACCATTCTCATCTATTACATCATGTCAACGGTACATCCTATCAACATAACTCATCACTGTTGGTGTTATCCTTGATCACCTGACTGAGGTAGTGTTTGTCAAGTTTCTCCACTGTAAAGGTAGACCCTGCCATTCCCATTAAACTGTATTCTTTGAAAGGAAGTCACTATTTGCAGCTTACATTTAAGAGAGGGAATTTAGTATTTCTTAAAACTTTAAATTTGGTAAAAGTTTTGGTAAAATATGAAGCTGTAATTAAGTAAATTGGGGAATATTCGGTTTTCAAAAAAGGACATTCAAAAGTTCATGCATAAGAGAGTGGTCTCTTTTTTTCCAGAAGCACTCAGCTGGGGATGATGTTCCCAAAGATAATAGGACTTGCTGGACGACTACCATTCATAAGAATTTTGTTGATTTAGATTCCAGCTCTCTTTAAATCTGCCGAATCCAGGAATTCGTATAGTTTTTATATGTATATAGTACCTTTTACTTCACTCTTCAAACATTTACTCACAGCATACTTTACAACAATCATCTTTCTTAAATTTAATAGTAATTGCCTGTCTTCTATATTTTAGCGTTACTAATGCAAGGAAGTAGAAACAGAATAATGTTACAAAATCTTCCAGCAGATCCAACCAGTCATATCCTTCATCACCTTCATCAGTCAGTTCACACAGAGGCAAGGAGCTCTGTAATCTGAGAAACACAAGAAATGGTATTTCTTAGGGTATCACCTGTGCAGGTGCACGTGCGTGCACATGCATGTGCACACACACACAAACATACACCATCCACACCCATTACTTCATCAAACTAAAGTTAATTTGTAGGTGTTCCTGCTCGTGGTCAAATTAGTAAGATGTTCTGGAGACAATGCAATCTTACTTAAGTCAAATCTTCTCCTGTGTAGAATATTATTACTCTTTATTTTTCCCCAGAGTGTCACCTTGATAAGTCACATGTACTTCTTGATAAAGAAATTCAGGCTCAACTTCAACTAACATTGAATTATTGTGTAATGAAAGGCACTCTAATTGACAGTTACCTGTGTCCTGTATTTTGAAATCCACTTACTGATCTTGTGTATTCACTGGCTATATTATCTAGATAAGGAAATGGAAGCATGATATGTGTTTCCCCCCATGCTAAGGGATGGTCCTGTTCTGCATTGTTCAAAATGTTCATTCAGAATATAATATGTATTCAAATATACAACAAAATAATAGTTTTATTGAAAACTTATCACATGCCAGGTACCATGCTAAGATCTTACAGAATGTCTCATTCAGTCTCCACAAAACATTATATAGTAGGTTCCTTTAGAAGTATTCTCATTTTACATTTGAGGATATCAAGATTTTAGAGAGTAGTAATATAGATTACGTTAGGGTTCTAAGTAAGGCCTCCCTGTATCAGTGTCTTTTGCCCAGTAATTTGTAACTCCGTAATCCTCTCCCACACGGATTCTGCTCTTGTATCTTGGTTTGACCACAGTTCAGTGGCAAACTTAACACAAGCAGAGGCTTGAAAAAGAGTTTGTCTTTGCTTTATTTCTTGTTTTCCTGTGTTCCTCAAAGTAACATGCCCAGGTTAGCCTGAGAAAATGGCAAGTTTAACCTTCTGGAAAGATAAAAGAGACACACACATATGAGAGATGACATGGAGCAGAGCCAAGTAATTCTAGTTGAGACCATCCTAAACAAGACAGCTTCCAGCTGACCACAGAAATAAGAGCAAGGCCTAGCCTCATTGACAGGGCCAGGACCAAGGTGAGGCACTCGCAAAATTTAGGGAACCACGAAAAAAGTCAGAGATGAGAATAAATGAAGCTTTAATGCAAAATTTTAAACAGAGCAAAAATTAGTGCAATCAATCTGTGATAACAAAATATCAGAAGTTTAGACGAAGATAGGGTAAATATTACTATTTTTTCCTTTTGCTTCAGATACCCACACAACAAGGCATAAAACTGCTCTGCAGGATAACCCGGTCAACCCAGGACTCATAAAATATAACAATTGGTTTTTGCCTTAAGCTACTACATTTTGGGATATTTCCTGCACATAAGTGGCTTACCCATAGGGATTAATTTTAAGGTCTTACAATATACTTGGAGGAAAAATATTTGAATCTGAGACTAGCCTACCTCTACTGCCACAAAGCAACATCCACAGCACCTCCTAGATATTGAAGTGCCATTTTAGACAGAAATAAAGGGATGGAGAGAAAATATGAAAACCAAAATCATCCAGCAGAGACTGAGTTTCCTAAAAATGATTGCTTTTATTTTTGGACTGTACTGAATTTAGTAGGAACAAGTCACCCTCTTCTTTACCCTAAAGGAGATAAAATCTAAATCAAATATTTTATTTGCAGATCTGAGATCATTTGCAAAATTTTGCAACCTGTTACATGATTATATAAACAGAGAAAGGAAGTTCCCATGTATGACGTAGTCCTGCACAGGCCAGGGAAATAGCATCTGGTAGGCGCATAGCACAGGCCAGGGAAACAGCATCACTTCACAGATTCAGGTAGCTTTGAGTGTCAATTTGGTGGTGTTTCCTAAATTACTACATTCTTTTTTTTTTGAGTTGAAGTCCCACTCCGTCACCCAGGCTGGAGTGCAATGGCACACCCAGCATCGACTGGCTAGCCTCCAGCTATCCTTCTGCCTCAGCCTTCCAAGTAGCTGGAACTATGCCTGGCTAATTTGTTTTTTGTTTTTGTTTTTCTTTTATTGGAGAGACGAGGTCTTGCCAAGTTCCTGGGCTGGTCTTGAACCCAAGGTCTCAGGCAATGCACTCGCCTTGGCCTCCCAGAGTGCTGGGATTACAGTTTGAGCCACCGATCCTGGTCTACAATTTTAAATTGTAAAATTATGTGATCTTCCTCATTTGTAGGGCTATTCTCATACTCTGCTTTTTTCATTGCCAAATATTGGTAACTGGCATTCTTAAAAACCAAGTATACTTATTTGAGCAATAAATAATAAACATTCATTGTTTTATTTAACATCCCAAATTGCAGTGTCAAAATTAATAATAGAAATACAACAGTAATGACTATTTCCAGTATTCAGTACATATTAAGCATACATTAATGTTTAGAAATGAATGAATAATCCTGAGAAGGAAAGGACCGTTGCTTGGAAGAACCACTGGCTGTGAATTTATGTTAGTCCCAGGTAATTTTCAATGATTTACAGAAAGTGAGAAATAAATTCTGCAAAATATTTTATATCATTGATTCCTTTGATGTAATTGGAGAGAATGATAAGCAAACATGAAAAAACTTGGAATTCTTATGGCATTATCATGTTACTTGGTAGGGGTAAGATGATTTAGTGAGCAAAGTTCACTGGAATTATTCAGAAGAATATATATTAAGCATAATTATAGATATTTCTTTGGGTATTAATATGTTTAATCTTATGGATTACTTTTTCTTGGTTTATGGGCTGAATTAATGAATCAGAAGGAATAAATTTTCAAATGCTAAATCTAAGACATACTTGGAAAGATAATGTAAAATAATGCTACCTGGAGTTTTAATAAATCAGACTTAAAGCATTAATGCTTCTCCTTGAACCTATCAGACATCTTTAATAAATTCAATTAAATGATGCATTTTTCACATAAATTTTCTTGAGTGCCCATAAGTGGTCACAGACTCTCATGGGCACCCAAGAGTTCACACACATTGATCAATCTCCTGCAAGATAGAGGGTGTCACTCTCAAATATGATGAAGAAATATAATACATAATATATACCTACAAATTCTTTAAACACAACACCCTTCCACTGTCCCTGAAACAAGCTCTTACTTTTTCTCATTAGAATATATCTATATTTGAGCAAATGGTAAAATTATATGAGTATTCAGAAGATATTTGTGATCCTGAATTTAGGACACATTTTTCTATCACCAAATACTGATCAAATTGAGAGCATATTGGTGTAATGCTTAGTCCTCAGGTGGGGTATGGAATCTCAAATCTGTCCTGTAAAGTGTTGAGCCAGATTTTCCTGAAAAAACATTTGAAAAGGACGTTAGAACTTACTTCATTCATAACTTACTTTTCTATCTTGTCTCAAATGTGACCTTGGAAAAAATACCCAACTTACAGAATCTATACTAAACTACTAAGTTTATAAAAAAATAAAATGCATTATTTTATGTTGCTAATATTATTGAGACTGCATTTATTACTAAATGGCTTTTTTCTCCTAAATGTTTTTAAATCACATGGTCTTCCAAAATTTCAGTGGGGATTGATATTATATTTGTTATTCTATAGGCTCAAGGCTATATTTTTCCTCTGTTTTTGGAAAATCAAGTTATTCACCTAACCTGGCATTTTTCAAAGTTCCATGATTTCTCAAAGATCACCAGAAACAATCCCCTTGTCTTAATAATCTAATATGTAATATGACTGAGTCTGCAAACTTAACTCATTTAAAAGAGGGAGATGATCTTCAATTCATCTAGGTTTCCAAATCCTTCATGTTGCTTTGACTTTTCTAGTTTGAATGTACTTTACTTCAGAAAAGATGGAAACAAAAAGTCTCTGCATATTGTCCTCTGCTAATATTAGAGTAACTACTCCATGTAGGATGCTTGGCTGATCTTTATTATTTGAATTTCAAACATAGGTAAAGACCTTGGCTTTAATATTTTCCAAACATAGACCCAATTAATATAACAACAGATTTTTCAAATTATCTCTTAGGTGTCAAACAAAGGAGGTATATATATTGACCCAGGCCACTAAGTTTTATTTAAATTTGGCCATATTAGCTTGGTTATCTCTCCTTTGATCTTCTTGCTGCATGTTCTTTTTAAATACAATATCCTCAGATAATGTATTACAAAACTTCATTTATTTATTTATTTATAAAATTTCTGATTTTTTTATTGTGGTTGAAAAGTTAAAATGTCATTGGCTTGTCTTTATTGTTGGATATGTTATATATATATATTCAAAAGGTACATTAGTAGGTTCGTTACTGTCAAAATCCAAAATTAATAACACAAAATTAAATTTTCTTATTATTCTTTTTAGTTCAACCTTCTGAGAGATGAATTTCTGTAAGGTAAGATAAGACTGTATCCAGTGTTAATTTTTAAAGAAACAGGTTCCCAATCATATCTGAGTAAATGAAGTCCTCTCTCAGTAACAAAACTTTTATTTTTTCCAATTTTGTAATATTCTTTAGGAGAACATGTTGCACAATTTTCTTCTGATTGGGTGGCATGTAGTATATGTCCTGATGACATTGGTATTTCTTTTTTTGAGTTGGAGTCTCACTCTGTTGCCCAGACTGGAGTGCAGTGGCCGCTCCCGGCCACTGCAGCCTCGACCTGCTGGGTTCTGGCAATACTTCCGCCTCAGCCTTCCAAGTAGCTGGAACTACTGGCACGTGCTACCACGCCCGGTTCATTTTTTTGATTTATTGTAGAGATGAGGTCTTGCCAAGTTGTCCAGGTAGGTCTCGAACCTGCGGGCTCAGGCAATTCACTCACCTTAACCTCCCAAAGGCGCGGGATTACAGGCTGAGCCACCGAGCCTGGCTGTCATTGGTATTTCTATTATCTCTTACGCTTATCCAAACATGTTTCAATAGGCTTCTACTCTCCATCATTTCATTTTCATCCATTCTTTTAGCAAATATATACTGAGAGTCTACTCTGTGCAGACATTGTTCTGAATACTCAGCATACAACTTTCTGATGTTATATTTCTTGTTTTCTTCTGTTAATTTATGGATTCTGTTGTTTCATGGTCTACGAAATTATTATTTACCTGAAAGAATTAATTTTTTCAATACGAATACTGTATCATTTAAAATGTTTTAGCTATAAAATTGAGACAATAATACCTTATCAGGTTGTTTTGACCTGAAAATAAAATGGCCTACATATGGTAGATGGCATGTTACCTGGAACATAGCAGGGATGCAAGAAATGTTTTCCTCTCATGCTCTAAAAATAAAGGAAAGTTTGTAATAACAATCTGAGCAATGATAATGGAAAAAAATAAAGGTAATGAATGACAAATATGACCTTCCCAGTATCAATCAAAGTTGAATCTATTTGGCCATTAAAAAAATCATGTTAAATCGTCATAGTATTATATTTATGTAAACTCTACAAAAAGAGTATCTTTTGATTTAACCAAAATGAGAAAGGTCTTTTTACAAATACCAACAGCACAGCAACCCAAGACCAAAAACTAGAGTTGAGATACAAGGCAGCCTTTGAAGCACTCCGATAAATATCTTTCCATCTACAAGTTTACCAGATTCTTTAGAAAACTGAAGCAACATTTTAGAAAATATCTGAGATCTGAGTACTGTTATCCACTTGAAATGCTCTCATTTTCTGCACATACTTGCCTCTGATAATGAACAGGAAAATTTCTAGCATCATGCTCTCTGGAATGTAAACATTCTCTCCATTTGTCAGGTTTTAATTTCTGTTGGGGTACATTGTGATCTCATTTCTCCATAGTGTCACACAATGGCATTCAGTTCTTCAACACATTGTTCAATGTTAAAAAGACTGCTATCCATTAGAGTTCTAGCTCACTAAACCTGTTTGCTAATCACTTCTTTAATCTTTGGAAAATGTCCCTGACTTGTTTCTATTTTTTTCTTTTATCATATTATTATTAGATTATTGTTGTTTATTTCAATAGCTTTTGAGGACAAGTGGTTTTTGGCTACATGGATGTGTTGTATAGCAGTGAAGAAGTCTCGTTTTTAAGTGCACCCATCATCCCGCTAATGCACATTGTATCAGTCATACATCCATCACCCCACTCCGTTTCCTTCTCTCAGATTCCAATGTCCATTATACCATTCTATATGCCTTTGTGATCCCTAGCTTAGCTCTCACCTATAAGTGAGAACATGCAGTATTTGGTTTTCCATTCCTGTATTACTTCATTTAATATAATGGCCTTCAATTCCAACCAAGTTGCTATAAAAGACAACATTTCATTCTTATGTATTGCTGAATAGTATTCCATCGTGTGTGTGTGTGTGTGTGTGTGTGTGTGTGTGTGTGTGTGTGTTCATATGTGTATTTTTAAACCACTGATCAGTTGATGGGCATTTAGGTTGATCCTAAATCTTTGCAATTGTGAATTGTGTTACAATAAGCATATGAGTGAAGATGACTTCTCAGAATAATGACCTCTTTTCCTTTGGGTGGATACCAAGTAGTGGGATTGTTGGATCAAATAAATAGTAGATCCAATTTTAGTTATTTAAGAAATCTCTATACTGTTATCCATAGACGTTGTGCTAATTTATATTCCCACCAGCAGTGTATAGATGTTCTTCTTTCACTGTATCTGCACAAACATCTACTGTTTTTTATTTTTTTTAAATAATGGTCATTCTGACTGGGGTAAGGTGATACCTCACTGTGCTTTTAATTTGCATTTCTCTCGTGATTAGGGATGTTGATCACTTTTTTCATATTTTTATTGACTCTCTGTATATCTTCTTTTGAGAAATGCCTGTTCATACCTTTTGCTCATTTTTAATGGAGTTTTTTTTTTTTCTTGCTGATTTGTTTAAGGTTCTTTAGATTCTGGATATTAGTGGGTATTTTTTAGATGTATAATTTGTGAATATTTTCTCCCATTTTGTAGGCTGCCTATTTACTCTGTTGCTTATTTCTTTTGTTGTGTAGTAGCTTTTTAATTTAACTAAGTTCCATTTATTTATTTTCATTTCTGTTGCATTTGCTTTTGGGGTCTTAAGCATAAATTCTTTGCATAGTCCATTGTCCAGAAGAGGTTTTCTTCTAAAATTTGTATGGTTCCGGGTCTTACATTAAAATCTTTAATCTACCTTGATTTTTGTATATGAAGAAAGATAGGGATCCAGTTGCATTCTTCTGCATGTGGCTATCCAATTTTACAAGCACCATCTAATGCATAGGTTATACTTTCCCAGTGTTTGATTTTTTTCTGCTTTGTTGAAGATCATTTAGTTGTAGCTATGTGGGTTTATTTTTGAATTCTATATTATTTTCCACTGGTCTGTATATCTACTTTTGTACCAATACCATGCCGTTTTAGTCACTATAGCCTTGTAGTATAATTTGAAGTCAGATAATTTGATGCCTCTGGCTTTGTTCTTTTTGCTTAGGATTGCTTTGGTTAATCTGGCTCCTTTTTTATTCCATATGAATTTCAAGATTGTTTTTTCTAATTCTGTAAACAATGGTGTTAGTAGATTGATAGAGATTATGTTAAATCTGTAGATTGCTTTGGTATGGTCATTTAAATAATGTTGATTCTTCCAATCCATGAGCATGGATAGTTTTTCCATTTGTTTTATCCTCTATTATTTCTTTCATCACTGTTTTCTAGTTCTTCTTGTAGAGATCTTTTGCCTTCTTGATTATATATATATTCCTTGGTATTTTGGGCACCTATTTTATTTATTTATTTTTTAGAGTTTTAAGAAAAGATTCTTACTTTTACTAGTTTTTCATTTTTTAAAAATGGCTACATATAATTCAATAAGTTTTGGGGGTACAATTAGATTTTGGTCTTGGGGTAAGTGTACCCGTTACCCCCACCTGTACACATTGTATCCCTTCCCTCCCCCACTTCTGAGTCTCCTGTGTCCATTATACCATGTCTATGCCTTTGCATATCCTTAGTTTAGCTCCCACTCATAAATGAGAACATGTGTTGTTCTCCTGAGTTAGTTTAATTAAGATGATGTTCTCCAATTCCATCCAAGTTGCTGAAAAAGACATTATTTTGTTCTTTTTTTTTTTTTTTGAGTTGGAGTCTCACTGTCACCCAGACTGGAGTGCAGTGGCCGCTCCCAGCCACCGCAGCCTCAACCTGCTGGGCTCCGGTGATCCTTCCGCCTCAGCCTTCCAAGTAGCTGGAACTACAGGCATGTGCTAC
>CAUYQG010225056.1:0-28633 GCA_963574415.1 Tarsius wallacei | reverse complement strand
GCTGGAGCCCAGCAGGTCAAGGCTGCGGTAGCCAGGAGCGGCCACTGCACTTCATTCTGGGTGACAGAGTGAGACTCCAACTCAAAAAAAAAAAAAGAATATCAAATAAAGTCACACATAAATAACCAAATATATCTACTATAATAATTGTAAGCTGAAAAACTTGATAAAAATGTTCTTATCTTAGATCCCAAACCAAAACCCAAATATACTGGAAAACATTTAAGCATCAGTATGGTTTGTGACAAATAAGTATCGTGAGGTCCTCACTATGAATTATGCAGATGTTAAGAATTCATATATGTTATATTCATAAACATATATACACACAACTAACATACAAAATAGGTGAGTGTGTGTGCAAATTCATATCTATCATTTAATCTATCTATATCTCTTATAAGCAACTTACAAAAGTACACCATTCAATAAACAGTTTGAATGCTATTTATTGAATACAGAAGATATATATTCTGAATTTTTATATAGGCATAGAAAACTTCTGAAGAGACACATATTTCCTTTGGGGAGTAGAATTTGAGGGATAGTAGACACTAGAGGAGATTTTATTTCTTATGAGTCTGAACTGTTTGATATTTTACAACAAACATATTACTTATAAGAAAAATGCTTAAAATAACTATCACATATATACTATTTAAATGATAAAATGTGAAATATTTGGCATGCAAAAATGCTTTCTTAGTCTATGCCAAAAATCATTGACTATTTCTTGGGTTATTTAAAGGAATTTTTGAAATTTTCTATGACTCAAGAGTAATAATTTGCCACAGCTGTGTAAAAGTAGAGAATTAAAAAGTGATTAGGTTCTATCAGAACCTTTATGACTGAGGAGTAGACAGTATAATGGGGACAATGATGAGAAATGAGGTGGCAGAGGAAAGCAGGTATGGTATACTAAGTCATACATACATACATACACACATACATATAGCAACAGAAATGCTCTAAGCAGGTAGAGTAACACCATAAAAGTTGCATTTCTAACAGATTACTGGTTGAAGGTTGAGAAAAGAAGTGAGTAGGACAAGGGCAGAAGCAGAACTTATGAGTTAATACTGATAATCTTAAATCTTCTGCCTTAATTGTAAGGCTTACAAATCAGACAACTAGGCAAAAAAAAAAAAAAAAAAATCAGTTTTTTTTTTTTTCCCCTGAGGAAGTTAAATCACATGCTTCTGGTTATGACTGGGTTTTCTCATATCTTCTTTTTTCAATTCTAAGTCAATATCTTGAATTGACCCATTCAAGTGACAATTTAAGTCTACCAAGGAGTATCTGTTCCTTGTAATCCCCAGCTACCTTACTTTCTCTAAACCCTCATCTGTGTCGTCTCAATTCAGTGAGATAACCAAACATTTCTTGAGTAATTTTCCTTGCTGTGAAGTCTGGAATGTGTCTCTAGATAGAAAGTTAATTGGCGCAATCATAAGGTTCAACTTCAATGTTTCCCTTACTAGATGTCTGACTTGGACAAGACCTCTGTATCTCAGTTCTTTCAACAGCAAAAAAGAGAAAGTACTAATACCTATCTCATACTGTTCTTTTGAAAATTAAATAAGAGAATCTATGTTCAGTCATTTTAACAATGCTTAGCACATGGTAAGCACTCTATAAATGCTCATTTTTATCATTATTAGTATTTTGGTTCTCCAACAAGGAATGCTAATCAGGGAAAAGACAAAATGATTCCTTTAGGCTGTGAGTATAATTTAACTATAATTCCAATGAAATACCAACTTTAATGTATACACACACACACACACACATGCAAGCAAGGAAAAAATGACACTCATAGCAGTTCAGTTGTGAGAGTAAAGATCTTGTCCATAAAACAGGGTGCTAGGGATTAGTTAGAGAGGCATGATGACCCAGGAAAGTGTTGAGACTTGCCAATGAACCAGAATTACTTTAAATTATAAGAATTTGGATGAGAATGTTATGAGTACTTTTTAAACATGTAGCAATTCCTGAATTACAATTCCAGTGAGTCATGCTGCACTTATTGCACGGGGGAGTGTAGGGTGTGACGCCCATTCACATTCTTGCACATATCCGCCTGTGCACTCACAGGGGATGGGGTGTTTATGGACATAACCTCACTCAAGTCTGTGCTCCTTCTTGCAAATTTGCAAACATTACGCAAATGGCCTTCAACTTGCCTCAAACTATGTATTTCATGTACTTTCTTTAAGCTTCATGTGACTTCAAACTCTTATCATTATCTCATTTGAACTTGTAGTCGGTTGAAGGTACTCAATATTTTTTACATGGGCTACTTGGTCACATCCTCTTCATCCTTATGATTTGGGGGCTTTAGGCAAGGGCTTTAAATTTCCCTCTTATTATATTTTAGCTTCCTGGATGTGGTTCATCACTCTTGTCTGTCTGTTGAGATCACTCTGTCATCCAACGAATTTGTCCTCTGTCTTGGTTTTAGGTACTCCGTATATTTGATAAGCATGGATTCTCTGATTTCATTAAAGCCACTGATAAAAATATTAAAATAATATTGTGTATTATTCTCAGTAGCTATAGATAACACACTAAATTATTTAGCCAAGACAAAAGAGTATATAATTGTGGGACTATATATAGTTAGGGAGTTTCAGGGAAAATCTTTTAAACTAAAATCTGAAGATGTATCTCTGGTATTTCACATCACTATAATTTTTCAAATCCAACAGGGCTATAACTTTAGGGCTATACTTCCTTTGAATCATAAACTTGCTTTTTTAAAGAGCAGAGAGGAGCTCTTATAATTGCTTCCATATATACAAGAAGGCCCCAAAAAAGCCGCTTTGAAGGTTGGTTCCTTATTGTACCCTTGGAATTTGTTCCTCTGGATCAAATGGTCAACCAAGTTTTTATCTGAAAGTTTTGAAAGGATGTGACATGATTTGTGGAGGAAGCATCCTGAGTTGCGGCAAACAGGTGACTGATTATTCCACCATGACAATGCCTACACAGCACTGAGTGTTCAGCAGTTTTTGACTAAAAACGGCTTGACCTCTATGCCCTCTGCTTCTTATTTCACCTGATTTTGCCTTGAGTGACTATTTTTTGTTTCTGGGGATGATAAAATCCTCAAAGGGATTTGCCAATGTGGAAGAGGTGAAACACAAAAAGGCAGAAACACTACAGGGCATCAAACTTTACGAGTTCAAAAACTGTTTTGAGTAATGGAAAAAACATCTCAGTAGGTGCATTGCATCAAATGAACAGAACTTTGAAGGTGGCTGAAGTTTAAACATGTAAGAATACACAATTTTTTGTAAATAAATTTCGTGTATGTGTGTTTATTTTTTATTTTTACATGCCCCCTCATATGTTTCTCATGGCTGTAGTCCTGGGAGATTTTTGGTTAAAATGATTACAATAGTGTTTTATGGTTAAATATATTTTGGGAATACTAACTACTGTGGAACTCTTCAAGTTTTTCTTCTTTCTTTCTTTTTATTTATTTATTTATTTTAGTTGGAGTCTCACTGTTGCCCATGCTGCAGTGCAGTGGCATGTTCACAGTCACTACAGCCTCAACCTGCTGGGCTCAGGCAATCTTTCTGCCTCAGTCTTCCAAGTAGCTGGAACTACAGGTGTGCGCCACCACACTCAGCTCATTTTTTGATTTATCATAGAGACGGGGTGTCATCAAGTTGCCCAGGCTGGTCTCAAGCCCCTGGGCTCAGGCAATCCTCTCCTGTCTACCTCCCAAAGTGCTAGGATTACAGGGGTGAGCCACCGAGCCTGACTCTCTTGAAGTTTTTCACTGTGTGTTAAAATCATGTAGATTTAGAGAAGTCCCTCAGTGAGAAGGGATTTACTTGACTATGAAGCACTTGTTCATGAGATACCACTTGCCATTCCAGGGAATTGCAATTGTGCAGCATGAAGGGGGAACCCTAGGGTCCTGTGGAACAAGATATAAGACCCAGGGGAGAGGCCCTCAACATTATGGGGTTTAGAACGCCATTGTGTATAGGAACCCAAATCAGGTGAAAGAAGAGAGGCTCAGCCTTCTGTGATGAGTCATCCATTGGTTCTGTTCCACAAAGCCCAGAGTCTCCAGCAACCCAGTGTTCTTCCTTACTGGCTCTCCTAGTCCCTGCGGAAGAGTGTGGAGGACAAGGAGTTCTGGAAAGACAGTAGAGGAACTGACTACTGGCCCAGTAGTCAGACCTAGCCCAAACTGGAGTCTTCCTCAGCTGAAGTCTCCAGGTGGTTCCTCATGACAGAGAACAACATTTTGTTTGTAAAACACAGCATTTCTAAAAGCTGTGACTCATGTAATATAGGTTCTCATACCCATGGCTAGTTGTGTATCATTCAGAAAGGTGCAGCCAAGGTGGTACTGTCTGTTCTCTGGAATGAAAAGAAAGATATCACTCTTATTTTCTGTACTTCTCTTCATTCTCTGAACATCCTTTTTCTACAGCGTGTCAGAGATAAAAGAAAGACGAAAATAGGCTATAATGGATTTGTTAACTTTTTTGGAGAAGGAGCCATTAGGGAGAAGCACAGTGGGTACCGAGAAGCGAGGCTGGCCTCTGCTTTCTGTAAGCCTAGACTGATAACTGTCTCTTCATTCTCCTCTCCTGGCTTGTTCTGAGACTGTGAGGTTATGAGATTGTCAAAGCATGATTTCAGTTTTCTGATTACCCAGGAGTTATGTCAGCCAGCCAAACTACACGCTCCTGTCCTGCCTCCTTGCCCGATAGCTGACCCTGACTTAGCAAGACCACCCTCGTTCCAGCATAAAATCAAATCCTCCTATTTGCTCATTTGTAACTTCTCCCACACACTGAAGAGGTCAAATGTGTTTAATTACAAGAGATCATTTTGTAATCCAGTGGGCTACCACCCTACAGAGACTCCCACTGAGATCACAATGTTCATTCCCCTGTTAGAAGTCTGTCCTGATTTTAATCCATGTTGTCTCGGAAGTGAGGAGTTCAAGGTTTTCCCTTTAGCTCAGATATTAGGTCTGATGTCTGTCGCTGAGGAGATACTTTTGGCAACAGCAGGAATCATGATCCCAGACTCCTAAACAATAACTTTTTTTTTTAAGTTTTTCCAATCTGAAAATACATGCATACCCCCACCCATTTCACCTACTTTGCCTTTCTGTTTTTCCTTTTGTTTTTCTTGGCAGGTGTTGGCGTTGGGTAAATACTCCTTTCACAGAGGTGCTTGTCTGTCAGCTCCCATCAAGAGCAAAGGAAATGGCAAGTTAATGAATTCAGGACAGCATCTGGCAGAAGGTGTGTTCCAATCCCATGTGGCACATCTGACAACAGGCTAACACAAAACAAAACATAACATAACAATGGAGTAAAAATGCAGCACTCAGTAACCTGAGGTGAAAACAGAATTAAGTAAATGTCCTGAATGTAAATGTTCTTAAAATCAAGAGCAAGTGGTGAAAGCAGAGGAGGGAAGACCAGAAAAGAGCAAAACTTCAAAACAGTCAAAAGGACAATTTTAAAAATATTTTTGAAAAGCGGTAATAAGACATTTTCAGAGTGAAACTGGTCCAGAAATATACTTTTTTAAAAGGGTGTTTTTATAATCTTGTACTCCGTGTGTTGTCTGACAAAGACAGCAGCAATGAACTATCTACAGTGGAATTATCTTCCCCACGCTGACAGAGCGGGTCTATGCCAGTGCAGGCAAGTCTCCCCTCTCTAGTGCCTCATTCTCTGTAATCCAAGGCCTGATTGAAAAAAAATGCAGAATTGTTCATTGGTGGCTGTATCATTTCAAGTAAGTTTTGGAGAATTAATTTTTTCCAAATTAAAGTGTGACAAGTATCCTTGGTCATAATATCCACCCATTTAATGAGGAGAAGAGGCAGGGACATACTATCTTCTTTGTGGAAAAAAAGAATTTAGTATGTACAATAACAGAGGACAGCCTTGTGGAGAAAAACATGAAAATTTCTTTGGACACGATACTTTACATTTTAAACAAAAGAAAAGTATGAGTCAAACTTCGAAATGATATAAAAACTGAATAAAGGACCTAACTTTTTTTAAAAAAGGCATGATAATGGGACATACATATCAAAGACTTGCATAATACAATAAATATCTTCAAGGTAGAATGAGCAGAATGTTATAAAATTTAGAATTCTGGTAGAGTAGAGCTAAGACAGGGCTCCATTTAGCAGAAAATCTTTCCTTGGAAAAAAGAAATATTCTCTTTTTTATTTTTTTGAGTTGGAGTCTCACTCTGTCACCCAGACTGGAGTACAGTGGCAGCTCCCGGCCATCCCAGCCTCAACCTGCTGGGCTCCGGCAATCCTTCCGCCTCAGCCTTCCAAGTAGCTGGAACTACAGGCGTGCGCTACCACGCCCAGCTAATTTTTGATTTATTGTAGAGATGAGGTCCCGCCAAGTTGCCTGAACTGGCCTCGAACCCGCAGGGTCAGGCAATCCACTCACCTCGGCCTCTCAAAGTGCTGGGATTACAGGCTGAGCCACCAAGCCCGGCCGGAAAAAAGAAATATTCTAAGCATTGGCGTCCCTTAATAAAAGGCAAACAGATCAATCATCTAAAGATGCTGTTGGTAAAAAATGGGAACCATTTTGTTCTCTGTACTTCTTCAAAGTGGTAGAAGGTTTTGTTTGCCTAAGCCATTAACAACAGGTTTTTCTTTGCCAAAAGTGAAACAACAGTAACAAAAACTACAGATGGACACAAATCCTCAGTGGTGCAATTAACCTCGAGAAGTCCATGTGTTCTTCGGGCATCTTCTCATCCCTGACGTCTTGGCTTACATTTGTGCCTCATTCCTCACCAGATGTCAAGTACATAGTCACTTAAAGAAATAAATATTTGCTTAATCAACAAACAATAACAGGGTGGAAAGCGGATATTAAGTAAAAGCACTCATCTTCCTTGAAGACTAGTGCTGTAGAGGATACAGGAGACTCCCTAGGAGCCATCGTGGACTGATGTTATGAGTCACCAATTCAGAGGCCAAGACTCCTCTAAAGCCACAGTCCATAGGGTTCAAGCTGAACATGTTTAATGAAGGAATGCCAGAGTCTGGGAAGAAGGCAAGAAGGGTGGACCTGTCCAAGATCATTTTGCAAAGAATGCCAGGGAACCACATGGGAAAGGAGAAACCTGACCCCAAGGACAGAAGGGGACTCACTGGAAAACATTAATCCAGGGATAGTGAACAACTGGTGAAATTAAAAGGAAAATTTTGTGAACAACAGAATATCTGCTACTCTCTTTTTCCAAAGCCTTGCAAACTGACCCAGGAACTTGGACAAGTTATGTAGGGAGAAGGGCCTATAACAGGTAGGACTCAATGGACAAAATTACTATAAAACATTGGAGTTTATACACTATTATACTATTGTAACAAAATGAGTATAAAGGATTTTTTCCTCTTTTCATGAAAAGGGTTATTGGGTAACACTGAAAAAAATAATTAGAATGGGTGGTTATATCCAAGAAGTGACAGAAGGCTTGAAACCACAACTACCTCAACCAAGACCACGCTACTCTGCTAGTGCATTCCCACCATACTCAAATAAAGTGAAAACTCTTTGTCAAGGTGTACTAAATCCTATCCAATGGCCTCTCCTTTCCTCACCAGCTCCATCTCCCCTTGTTCTCTCTCCCTCTTTTTGCTCCAGCCATTATGATCTTTCTGCTTCTCAAGCAAATCAAACCTACCATAGCCTGTGGGGCTCTGCATTGGCTTCTCCTGTCTGGCATGCTGTGTCCTAGGCATTCACCTATCTTCCTTCCTCATTTCATTCGGGTTTCTGTTTACATATTACCTCCATAGAAAGGCCTTTGCTGATCCACCTTATCTAAAATAATTTTCCACTTCTATTCGCATCCTTAACCTCTATTGCTATAATTTGTATTTTTATTCAGAATATTTATCACTACATGAGTCATAAATATGTGTTTATGCACTTATCAGTTGCTTTCTACTTGAATGTAATATCTGCAAAGACAGGTTTAGTGTTTTTCTTTTCTATGCCAAATGTCCAACTCTCAGAACAATGCCTCACTCATAGTAATTTCTCAATAAATGTTTGTCGAATAAATTTGGCCTGTCCAGGGGAGGAGAAATGAAGCTGTGAGAGTGGAATTCTATGAGACTCATTTTAAGAGTGGAAAAGAGAAGAACGCCATCTGATGATCATGAGAAAAATATTAAGAGGACAAGCAACTATATAAAGGGTTCTGGGGTCCTTGAGGAAGAATTAGAGTTGGGTTTGGCTTCTCCTGTTCTGAAGATGGAAGCTAAATCAGAATTATGCTGACTTTTTAACAATAGCCCTACTATGTGCTGAGACCAGAGCTGTCAGGACAACATTGTTCCTCACAGATATATCTCAGGTTCAGATTGTAACTTTTAAAAAAATTGTGACATAGGTTAGCACCATAATTTGAAGGTTCACTGCACTATTATGATTTTATGTCAAACTGAATGCTGGAAGATACTCTACTAAAACTTTTCACATCCGTAAGCAAAACATGAATACATGGCAACCAGATGATTCTAAAAATTAATTTTCTAGCTAATGAGAGTCTGTCCCAAGACATATAACACCTCCTTACATACATACTCCAAAACAGCAGAGCAGGGATGGAGCTTCCTGATGTTATTTATCAAAGAGTTATCAAAAGTAAAGACTAGGGTCATAGCAAGAATGAGTCTGATAATAAAAACAAATTATTTGACAGCCATAATTTGAGAAACAAGCAACTATGTGTAAATCTCTTTTCTCTATAAAACAAAGTAATGATAAAGCTAACAAATAAAGGAAACTGAGAAAGAATATTTTCAATCTCTATATTTTAAAACACAATGAATACATATTTACTGAGAAAAGATTAAATGCAGTTGCAAGAGCATCGTATCAAATTTTTAAAACATGCTTTTAACTCTGGAGTGTATATAGGTAAGTTTGTTTATCTAAAATAAATCATGCCCCAGTGAATTTCCTAAAGTTACTACAATGTTAACTCTTTATTACCAGATATGACTAGCTCATATCAGTTTAATAAGTTTTGGCAGTATGCAAGTGGGAGAAATGGAAAGAGATGCTATCACAGCTTATAAACAAAAAGGGGAACAACTAATGTTGCATGAATCCATTCACACTTGAGAATGCCAAACTTTTTAAGTTATAGTGCTGATCTCCATGATAATGAAATTAATACAAGCTCCCCTGGGTTTCATTCACCAGTGCAAATGAGGTGGGGTGGCTACAGGTGTGCATAATAGGAGTGCACACATGCCCATGCCCACAATGTCAGATTCTCACTCTGCCCATGCAGCTGAGGTGTGTAAGAGCAAAATATTTTGGATGCTCTCCTCAAAATGTACAGAACACAGACCCAGGAAAAGCCTTCATCACCATAATGCCACCATTCCAAGTAGAGGCATGTACTGGGATGTGCCCCAGAAGTCGATTCAAATTAACCTTGAGTGGTTCAGCCAGGACTATAATTTCTAATTTAGGAGAAACACACATGCCTGGGTTTGTCTCAGATCTGTCTTCTGAAATCTCCATCTAGGCACTGCTGATTCATTATAATGGTATAGGTCCTGAAATAGTCTTCTCTTTAAAATACACATGACAAGCCGGGCTTGATGGCTCAGCCTATAATCCCGCGCTTTGGGAGGCTGAAGTGAGTGGATTGCCTGAGCCCGCAGGTTCGAGACCCTCCTGGGCAACTTGGCGAGACCTCATCTCTATAATAAATCAAAAAATCAGCCGGGCGTGGTAGCACGTGCCTGTAATTCTGGCTACTACGAAGGCTGAGACGGAAGGATCGCCAGAGCCCAGCAGGTCGAGGCTGCAGTGGCCGGGAACAGCCACTGCACTCCAGTCTGGGCGACAGAGTGAGACTCCAACTCAAATAAATAAATAAATAAATAAATAAAATACACATGACTTGGAGAAATGGATGACTCTAAAACTGGAACAGGAAAAGTAAAAGAGGAGTCCAGAGCATCTTGAAGCACAAGTAAGGTAGTACCCAAGTAGTAGATATCTATATTCTGAATATCCCAGGTAATGCTAAGGTCATCCATTCTGAACTCTATTTTGAAGACACTGATCAACACTGTCTTTTGGTAAGTAGATGAGAGGAGTGAAATGGTGTTTTTTTCCAAGTTAAAGTCAGATTAGCTAAACTACCAGCAACTTCTAAGGTAAATGTGCCGTTAAACTGAGTTGACTTGTGTTATTTATGGATCATTTGCACAAAAATGAAGCTTCTTGTAGCTTGTCAGACTAGTGAGTGTTTCTCTAGGTAAGGAATTTGCTACCAGGATAAACAGTGGAAGATACAGGGCAATGGTTATGTTCCAGGGATTTATATAGAAGTATGGCCCAATCACTTCAATAGTTATAATCCTGCTCTAGATAGCAAAGGGAGTGAGTGTGCTTACCCAGCCTTTCCTTTCCTCCATTGTTGAATTTCCTCTACTTCTGGTTCTGATCATCTCCTCTTTCATAGTTTATTCCTTCATTTTAGTGAAGCATGCCCACTAGATGTCCTGAGAAAATATGCATGGGAGGTAATTAATTTGCAGACTTTCATGTCTGAAAATGATTTGGCTTTCTACGTATTTGATCGATAGTTGAGATACCAACTATTTCAAGTTGAAATAATTTAATCAAAGTTTAAAACACTCTGCATCTTTTTTTTTTTTTAGTTGGAGTCTCACTCTGTTGTCCAGGCTGGAGCGCAGTGGCACAGTTTATAAGCAAAAAGGGGAACAACTAATGTCACATGAATCCATTCACACTTGTGAATGTCAAGATTTTTATTGCCACCACAGCCTTGACCTTCTGGGCTCAGGCAATACTTCCGCTGCAGTCTTCCAAGTAGCTGGAACTACAAGCGTGCACCACCATGCCCAGCTAATTTTTTAAAATTTATTGTAGAGACAAGGTCTCGTCAAGTTGCCTATGCTGGTCTTGAATCCCTGGGCTCAGGCAATCCTCTCACCTCCGCCTCCCAAAGTGCTGAGATTATAGGCTTGAGCCACCGTGTGTTCCAACTTTTTATAATTTTTAATGCATTGTCCTGCTATCTTTCATCTACCCATTTTGCTAGACCATAAACCATGCTTATTTTCTCTTTTCTTCATGATACAACTTTTTCTCTGAAAGTCTTTGGTATCTTCCCTTTATCCCAGGGATTCTACAATTCATGTTGTTATTGTGCCTGGTTGTTTTCACTCATTTAGCTGGTATCTCAAGTTCTTTTGTTCTGAGAACGTTTTTTCCTAATTTTAAAAATAACTTTCTTCTATTTTCTCTGCTCTCTTTTAGGATTCCTTGTCATTAGCTTTTGAGCCTCTTGAATGGATGGTGTTGGTAGTTCTCATAGGGTATCCCATGTGACTTATATGGTTCTCTGCCTGTAAGGAGTTTACATATGTTCATTTTTTCTCTCTCATTATATTGCCAGTGTCTCTTTGAAATTTACGTCCTGGGTTGTTGTCTAACAAATGTTGCCCTTAATTCAGTTGTAGTCAATGTGTATCTATATTAATTTACTTTTTAATTTAAGCTAGAAAATTGGTGTTGGAAAGAAAAGAACGTCTTCATAATCTTGGTGGGGTCATTTTCTTAGTCATTCTATTGGTACTGAAACACCAGGAGTTCTATCAAAATCCCATTGCTTATCACACAGAAAGCCAACTACTGAGACACGGAGTATTGTCAAGGAAGGAGGCCTTTTATTTGGATGACAGCAACCAGGAAAATGGGAAATTCAGTGTCAAATCTGTCTCCCTGCCCAATTGAAATTGGGGTTTCTATAGTATGGGAGGGAACATAAAGCAGCAATTAGGGAAGGGTAAGGAAATAGTCAGAGTGAAAAGTCTGGTATCTTATTGTTTGGATGTAACATTCTGGGGAGTTTCAGTCCCTTGCTTGCATGCTGGTTTCCTGAGGAAGGAACTCAGATAAGACAAATGAAAGTTTTAAGTTCTAAAACTGGGAGGGTCAATTTCTATGTTTAGTAGATATTATTTCTGTGGGGAAATTGGGCCTGTTTTATTATTGTTATAGCTTGTCTGGGTGTAACCTTAGTCTTAAATCAGTTTTCTGGTAACTCAGTGGAGACTAATTCAGTATCAAGGTCATGCTTAGAATACTAATGGTGTTATCTTAAGCTTTATCTTTGACCCGGTAACTCTTAGCAGGTACAACCCTTGGCTTATCAGACAAGGAATTTTTGGACTACAGTTATGGTCAGAAATGAGAATATAGTGAAGTCAACTAAGCAGCAGTTCTTTTTTTTATTAAAAAAATGTATATTTATTCTTAATGTTTAAACTTCAGTCACCTTCAAAGTACTCTCCATTTGATGCAATACACCTATAGAGACACTTTTTCCACTGCTCAGTTTTTGAGCTTGTCACTTTTGATGCCTTTTAGTGTTTCTAACGTTTTTGTTTCACCTCTTCCACATTGGCAAAACATTTCCCTTTCAGGATTTTTTTAATCCAGGGAAACAAAAAAAAAAAGTCATCAGGGCAAGATTGGGTGAATAGGGAAGATGGGGCGTGGGAGTCATGCTGCTTTTGGTCAAAAACTGGTGAACACTCAGTGTGGTGTGGGCAAGTATGCTCATAAATCACCCAGCATGAAATGGACAAATGTTTTGAAAGAATCTCCAAAAAAAATCGCAGAAGCCAAACTCAGCCTCTCACAATAACACTAGCTGGTACACTGATGCCAATGGGTTCCTAGAATACTTACCTAGTAGGGAAAGCCTGGCAGCGGTTCTAAAGTGTTGTTTCAAAAGCAGATAGTTAGATTTATTCTTTGAATATTGGAAAACTATGGAGTCAAAGATTTGAAATGTGGCATTTGAAATATGTATATGAAGTGGTGTTGACTTCCCAACATAATGCTAATCATGGTTTAATTTCATATTCTTGATATTTTTATCTTCAGTATAACCCTTACATCCCTCTTACATTATGCTTAGCCTAGTCTAGGGTTTGCCTTTAAGCATTTACTGTCTCTATGTCTTCTTGTAATACTTTGGGATATTTAACCACTTTAGATGGGCTTTACTATATTTACTTATACATCTGTTACCTAATATTCTTTTTTTAAAAAAAAAAAAAAAACTTATTCTTGATTATTACCAAGCTTTTAACCATCTCCTTCTGGATGTCTTATTTATTTATTTCTTCCTAAACATTGATCATTTTAGGACTTCCTGGGTTAACTCTCTAGAAGGCAAGAAATATGTTTACTAGCCGGGCTCAGTGGCTCAGCCTGTAATCCCGTGCCTTGGGAGGCTGAGGTGAGTGGATTCCCTGAGCCCGCGGGTTCGAGACCCACCTGGGCAACTTGGTAAGACCTCATCTCTACAACAAATCAAAAAATTAGCCGGGTGTGGTAGCGCATGCCTGTAGTTCCGGCTACTTGGAAGGCTGAGGCAGAAGGATCGCCAGAGCCCAGCAGGTGGAGGCTGCGGTGGCCGGGAGCGGCCACTGCACTCCAGTCTGGGCGACAGAATGAGACTCCAACTCAAAAAAAAAAAAAAAAGAAATATGTTTACTACTACTACAATGTCAATTAGTAATATCTGTTTTGTCATTTTTTTCATTTTACTTCATTTTCATTCATTCATTTATCTTTTTTTGGTCTTCTTGTAATATGACTACAAGAAGAACAACTGGAACTAATACAGACTTGGGAGTCAGATAAATTTGGATTCAATTCATGAATCTACCACTTGTCTTGGCTTTGTGATCTTGATTGAGCTAATTAGTCTTCCTAAGCTTTAACCTAAGGTATCACCAAATATACTGATTTCACAGAATTGTTATGAGAATTATATGATAAAATGAATCTCATCTTACTAATATGTAATTTGTATGTATATTTCTGAATGATTCTATTAATTAAGTTACATGTTATAAAACCTCATTGTGCGTCAAAATCACCTAGGGCATTTAAAATAATACAAATTCCTGAGCCTAAGAGATTTTCATTTGAGCAGTGTGTTGGTAGGGCTTGGATAGCAGAATTTTTTTAAAGGTTCCCTGGGTGATTCCAATGTGCAGCCAGTGTTGAAACTACCAGACGAGAGCTCGGTGAGTATTAGCAATTGTTGTTCTAAGGTGATGATGAATACCTTCTCCTCAGGAAACATAAAATGATAACAATGCTTAAACCATCATGGGGAGGATGAGAATCTATGGGTTACAAAAATAATCAGTTTATTCTCACAAACCCACATGGTTCACAGTGTTGGAGGAAAGAGTCACACGTGGCTTTCCTTCTTTCCTCTGAACCTATAAAGGCCCTTGAATGTGATTTTATAGGTTCTGTGGAGAAAGTAGACACCAGTATTCTTAATACCAACAAGATTTAAAAGAAACTGTTTTTTTAAAGCAGTTACTCCTCAGAGATTTTCTACTATAGTTATATATAAAATGCAATATGAAATTCAGAGGAAAAACCCTTAAGATGAGTCAAAAGCTTTAGATGCATCATGTAGAAAGTTTTAAAAATTTGATATTTATTTCTTGATAAAACTTCAAAAGAGAAATAACAGGAAAGCTTTAATATGGGCACTAAAGAAAGTTTAAAGCTATTTTGAGATAAATGAAAGTCAAAAGTTTTCTATAGTCTTATTTGGAAGAATATGCACAATGATGACTTTTGTTTTCAGTCTAAGAAAACTTATAAATTTCATAGCAGTTTGTTACTAGTATTGGGGGATCCATAATTAAGTTATTTCATACTTAAAAGGTAACTCTAGAAAGTAAGTAAAAACAAACATTTTAACTTGCTAACAAACCAGAATAGGAGTAAGGCCACCAGGGAAAAATAATTGTCTAACTTCGTTTGCAGCTTGTTCAGAGGTCTGAATACAAGGAGAATTAATATATAGTACTATGTCAAAAGTAAATAACATTATTATTTTTATTATTACCAACAATAAATTTATTCATTGCACTAGAACCATATATTTCGGTTGTATAAACAACCAAAAATAACCATTTAAAAGAATTACTGCAATGTTGGAAATGTAAAATAAAAAATTTGAAATACGATATTTGTTCCAGAACACACATATAAATTCACATCAAAGATATATGGTATATCCTTGTGGGTTTCCCCATAAAATGCAACCAACATGAAAATATTTTATACTATTATAGAATACCCAACAGCTGCTAGGCACTATGATCAGTGCATCATCTCATTCAATCCTCACAATAACCTAACCATGATTAGCCTGTTTTTACTGATGGGAAAACTGAGCTCAAAGGGTTTAGGTCCTTGCTATTCAGTAGCAGGAGCATTACCTGGGAACCTGTAAGAAATGTGTAATGATAGGATGTTCCCCAGAACTATTGAATCAGTATTAGCAGATTAATGAGATCTCTGTAATTCTTATTTGAGAACAGTCTTGGTTTAATTAAGTTGTCCAAGGTCACACAACTGCCTGTGCCAGAACTGAGCTTAGTCATTGCCGATATAAAGCAGTGTGTATCCTTGGAAGTAAATGATATGTAGTACTTTTTATGAATTAAAATAATAAAAGTAAGATTGTGAAAATGGGTATTATGGTGGGCACCCACAGGTCAACACAGAATGAAAGAGGACAACTAGGGTTGTGTGCCCTACAGGTGTGAGTAGGACATGAGTCCATCTGCATTCACAACAATGGGGGTTGATATAGTTTGGATGTTTGACGCTCAACTCTCATGCTTAAATGGGATCCTTAATGTTAGAGGTAGGGCCTAGTGGGAGGGGTCTGGGTCATGGGGGCGGATCCCTCATGAATGGCTTGGTGCCAGTCTCGCCATAATGAGTGCATTCTCTATTAGTTCACGCAAGAGCTGGTTGTAAAAGAGTCTGGCGTCACCTCCTCTCTCTTTTGTTTCGTCTCACCATGGGGATATACGGTCTCCCCTCACCTTCCATCATGAGTAAAAGCTTCTTGAGGCCTCACCAGAAGCCAAGCAGATTCCAGCACCACGCAGAACTGTGAGCCAAATAAACCTCATTTCTTTATAAACTACCTAGCCTTAGGTATTCCTTTAAAGCAATGCAAAATGAACTAATACAGTAGTCTTCTGCTCCAACTCTGAGGAACAAGTTGCATCAACAACTCCAACTACGCGAAGTACCCTAATCCTCAAAGTTTCTATCCCCTCTCCACTCCATACACAGGTAAGAAGACATTATCTTTGATGGGGTCAAAGAAGGAAATGCTCCACTTCCCCCTTGCTGTGGCTGTCATTACCATCTCCAACTGTCTCCTGAGCCTGAGTGTTAGCTCATGCTCCTATAATGAACCCCCTCATAACAGTATCGTTGATGGGATTCCCTGATTATTGAAGACATCTCTTGTAGTTCTCCGACCCCTTGCAAAAATAAAGCTCTCTCCCCCTCCATTTATGTTTGGGAAACCCCATAGATGTCTTATGTGTGTTCATAGATAAATCCTGTCAGCTACCACTCAGTACCCATTTTCCCCCCTGTTCCTGCAATTTTCCTATTTCCAAACCCCTTTGCTATATCCATGGATACTGCTCTGCAGGCAGTCACAATTGTAGCTTCTCTTGAAAACGTCTCTTTCCACAAGGCAGAAGACAACATGGTGATCCTGGAAGTGCTTTGGAGCCAACAGCTGCTATAACTTGTGCAGCCTTTAGGAAGAAATGCACTGTCCCTTCAGGGGCATCACTGGGAAATTTATATCAAAGTCCAGTCCACATGACTGACTTACATTTCTCTCACCCCTCAGCTAAGTCCTCACTACTGGGCCAGACTCCTTTGCCTACTTCTCTCTTCTTGTGCTACACTGACCGCCTGCATCACTGTATACGGGGGCTTTGTACAGCACCTAGTACAGAGAGGCTCAGTAAATACTGACTGTTTTGAATCTGTGACTAATTTCTCTCTTGAGTTCCTCTTGCAAATTCTGACAGGACTGGCCACCAAGTCATAAGACATGTCTGAGTCACCTCAGTGGAGGCAGCTTAGGCTGTCCCTGCGGCTCCCTTCCGTTAACAAGGAGGACAAATAATATGAAAAATTGAAGAGAAAGCACTGCTGCAACCTTTCTTTTCTTTGATTTACCTGTGTGAGCTGGGGTATTCTCTTCCTCTCTCACCTGCTGGTCTTGCAACCTGCAACTCCTTGGTTTTGTTGCAGGAGGCTTTCCTCTCCTAGGATGTTTTACCTAGGATTTCCAAGCTACATGAAGTCAAGGCCTTGTGCAAGCTTCCCTGGTTCTCAGGTGGTGTGGTCAAATGGGAGTATGGGAGTGCTCGAGCTTCCCACTGCTCAGCTGAGGCCTGTTTCTATAGCCTTCCAACTGGCTCCTTGTTGCAACTGCTCCTAATCCAACACCAAAAAGATGGTACTTCTCTCAACAACACTCACCAGTATCAACTTTGTCCACAAATGTGGAATATGTGAATTAAGGTACCAATGAATTAAGGCACCAATGTTTGGTTTCATTTCTATTAGGAAAAGGAATATATAAACAGAGGCTAAACCAAATGCTATAAAATGAATTATGGCATTTCACTGAATCCTGACAACCACTTTGTGAAACAAAACATTTTTTTTAGGTGAGGAAATTGAGAATGAGCACAGCAGGTTAATAGATTAGGTAAGTAGGAAGTAACACAGTTGAGAAGTGGTGTAGACTGGATTAAAATTTGCCTCTGGCTGCCTCCGCATCTGATCAGAGTCTTTTGACAAGTGTGGACATTGGCCCAAGGGAGTGAGGGGCTCAATTCCGATGGATCATCCTTGTGAAGCATGTACTCATCTTCAACCAAGAGAGAGTCAGTGGCTCTGGACTTACATGGTCTTAAATGAGGAAAGTGATGTATGTGGTGTTATTTAGGTTTGTCCCTTATTGCTCCTATAGAGGGTGTTACATGAGTATAGTTACAGATTGGTGTAGTGTAATTCCTCCCGAAATGCTCAGCAGGGTCCCTGCTGTGGGCAGCAGTCCCTACCTAACTGTCAGCAAGAGACTCAGAAAAATAATGTGGGCCCTGGGAATGGTGATGACAGGAGAATGTTCTGCTACTGCCAATAGGATGCCACGCCAACAAGAGCCACCATCCTTGTAACCTGGTGATGAGACATGCCCTGGAATCTATCCCCACTAAGAGCGGCCACCACTGAGAACCAATTCCTCTCTAAATGTTGCATGAAGGACGCCGACTGGCACCACCCTGGGAGATAGTCCAAGGCCACCATTGGACGCCCAGATAACATATAGCCTGGGGAGACCTGGCTCCCCTCACCAATCCCAGGCTGAGTCACACTTGTGAGGATAGAGTTTGTTGATCTTTTAGGAAACTCTTCACTGAGAATGAATAACAAATTTCCCAGTGAAAAACTGGCAGGATTAGAGACACTGAAACTTGAAGTTGAGAGAGCCTTCTACAGAGAATTTCAGTTCTGCTGGGGTTCCTTGGCTGCAGAGTTCTTGGAGAAGAAGGGTTATGTGTTATCATTTGCCATTTGCTTTGAGACATCTGGCTAAAAGCTGTTTACAGAAAAGAATTGCTTTTAACCTTTGCGGGTCTTCACCATCACTGAGCAATGATTCCCCCCCTCACATACACACACTTAGAGCTGATTTTATGCTTCTGGCATCTCCACCTTTCTGACATCTATTTTTGAGATGTAACCTAATTCCCTCCTGAAATTTCTGGATGTTTCTCTGAGGTTCTCGCCTTGCTCTTTATTTCCAAACCCATTTTTGGGGAATTCTGTTTACATGACTTTGCTTAAGAGTCCCCAGACTCCTCTCAATCAACTGCATCTGCCCACCACTGCTGGCCAGTCTTTCATCATTTCATTTCTGTCTGGGTCTTGTCTCGAAGTTCCCTAAATGTTCCCTTCCTGTCCCCACCACCAAAACATTTCACTCTTCACTCTCACACAAAAACACCCTTAGCAATGTTTACATATAGTAAGCTACCTTTTTCCAGTTCTTGAAACATTCTCTAGGAAAAATTTAGTCATTTGTGGAGACTTCTTTAAACTCTATCGTTCTGCTGAGTTTTCCAGGTAATTACTGCTAACTGCAACGCTTGCGGCCTAAGAGCAGCCTCGGATTACCTTCTCCAAGCAAGCCAAGAACATTCCCATGGCACTAGGCAGAGTTTCCGAGGGTGGGAGGTCACTGCTGATTCCTCTCTCACTGAAAATGTGCCACAAAGTGCTGTTTGTCCCACAGGCTTGGTGTGGAATCAGAATGACGTAATGTATTGATGTATATTACCAAATGCAGTGCTTTACTAAGCCTAGCACAGTGCCTGGTCTTCCTTCCATTTGCATTATATGTCTTTGATGCAAAATGTTTGGAATTCTTTTCAAGACATCATTTGTATTCTCACATACCTCACCTCTCTTGTGATCAGGGTGATTCTTATCAAACTTGCGAATTTGGAAGTCTTTGCAAAGACTTTACCTGGTATATGTAGATTATATTTTTCTAACAAATTACGTTTATTTAGTTTGCTACTGGCCAGTTTACTACTACACAAAAAGATGGTTGGAATTATGGAGTCAATTCTCATTGTGGGAGATACTCCTCCATTATATTATCAGATAAAGACCCTGTAAAAACTTATTACTTTTTTTCAGTGGTATTTTTAACCTAAAAGTATTTTCTCATTACTGTTGATGAAATGTTGTTTCATTTCTTGTTTTGTTAAGACTCATCTTTTTGGTTAAGAGTAAAAAGACTATAGATACTCATGCTTAATACTGACATATTCTATTTAAGATATTCTAGACCTAAATGTATCAAATTTTTCCCTTCATTTTATTTTATTATTATTTTTTTAAATTTTGAGTTGGAGTCTCACTCTGTCACCCAGATTGGAGTGCAGTGGCACGCTTCCGGCCACTGCAGCCTCGACCTGCTGGGCTCCGGCGATCCTTCCGCCTCAGCCTTCCGAGTAGCTGGAACTACAGGCGCACGCTACCACGCCCGGCTAATGTTTTGATTTATTGTAGAGATGAGGTCTCACCAAGTTGCTCAGGCGGGTCTCGAACCCACAGGCTCAGGCAATTCACTCACCTCGGCCTCCCAAAGTGTGGGATTTCAGGCTGAGCCACCGAGCTGGCCTTTCCCTTCATTTTAAATTTAAAATTGGAAAATATGCTGTCATCTTAATTAGCAGCTGAATACATGCCATAAAAGGGCACATGAGAATGCCAAACATATCTCAAGATCCAAGAAGTAGTCTTTATTGCTTAATTAGCTTAACCATTTAGTGATTTAATTATAGCAAATATACATAAAACAATGGATTTTGAAAGGACAGACCAGAGAGTGGGAAGCCATTTTTCATCTTGTTCTTAAACCCTGACACAATGATGAGAAAACAGAAGCTATGTTTTGGAGTAATGCTTACTTTGGATAAAGATTAACTTTGCCAACTTTGACTTTGTCCTTTCAGAAACACAGACTTCCTGATGCCAGAGGTATCTCATAGTGGCAGTCAAGCTTGCCTAGAGTAAAGGGAATTTACAAGGCCTAAGGTATCATGCATTGGGCAAGGATCATAGAAGTCATGAAACTTGTCATTACAAACATTATGCAGATTGTAGGACTTGTGACCCCTCAGAGGGGGAGCAGGTGGGGATTCCATCTTCCAGTTGATTGGGCACTATCTACAGGGAAGTCAAGGATCCCCCAAGGCTACCCACTAGGAATGCATGGGAGACAGGGGGAGGTGCACTCTCCATTAGCTCTAAGGTGTCGTTTGGGAAGGTGCAGGAGTACTAGTATCCTTGTTACACCCTTCTCTAGGGGCTATGATAATACGGACAGACATTAATAGGTCTCTGTGTCACAGGGTCTCCAAGACATGCGCAGGTGGTCAATAAGGAAGTCACAGCAATCATGTCTACCTGATTGTAACATCTTCAAGGAAAAGAATTTAAGCCAGGGCTTGAGGGGGCTATGGGGCCATACTCATCTAGAATGTAGGCCCGCTTCCTGTCTGAGGGGAGTGAACTTTTCTTAAATAAATCTTTTCTTCTTTCACCTCTTTGTGTGTTGCAATTCTTTGCATTACTTGGATCTCTGGGTTGTCAGCATGCACCTCTGGCACGCCAACTCCAGCGGTGCTGCACCTCCCCTTGCCTGTCTATCCACGCATCCACCCTCACCCTATCTGTTACCTAACAGGTTTTTAAAAATGAAAAATTTTCCCCCCAAATCAGGCATCTAATTTGTATATATGCTGAAAAACAGGCCTATGAAATTTGATGCAATCTTTAGAAATTTATTGTTAATGGATAGGTAATAATTGTACATATGTATGCGGGTACAGAGTGATGTTTTGTTACATATATGCAATGTATAATGATTCAGTTAGGGTAATTAGTAAATCCATCATCTAAACATTTATCGTTTATTTGTGTTGGAAACATTCAAAATCCTTTTTTCTAAGCAATTTGAAAATACATACTAATTATTGTTAATTCTATTCACTATACAGTGCTGTAAAACACTAGAACTTATTTCTCCTATTTAGCTGCAATTTTGTATCCATTAATCAACTTCTTCCTAACCCATCCTTGCCCCCCACACTTCCCATCTCTAATAAACTAATCAACTCTTAGCTTCTCTGAGATCAACTTCTTTAGCACATACATACAAATGAGAACATGCAGGATTCATCTTTCTGTGCCTGACTTATTTCACTTAATGTCCTCCATGCTTATTCATGTTGTGACAAGTAACAGGATTTCTCTTTTTTATGACTGAATACTATTCCATTGTGTGTATATACATATTTTTTTAATCCATTCACCTGTTGTTGGACACTTAGGTTGATTCCATATCTTGGCTATTATGAATAGTGCTGCAATAAACATGGGAGTGCAGATAACTTCTTTTCTTTTTTCTTTTTTTTTGAGTCAGAGTTTCACTCTGTCACCCAGACTAGAGTGCAGTGGCACATTCACAACCACAGCAGCGTCGACCTGCTGGGCTCAGGTGATCCTTCTGTTTCAGTCTTCCAAGTAGCTGGATCTATAGAACTACAGGCATGCACCATCATGCCCGGCTAAGTTTTTATTTTTTATTGTGGAGATGAGGTCTTGCCAAGTTGCCTAGGCTAGTCCCGAATCGCTGGACTCAGGCAATTCTCATGCCTCTGCCTCCCAAGGTGCTGGGATTATAGGTGTGAGCCAACAGGCCCAGCCCAGATAACTCTTTCATGTGCTGGTTTCCTTTCTTTTGGATGAATAACCAGTGGTAGGATCATAAGATAGTTCTATTTTTAGGTTTTAAGGAACCTCCATAGCATTCTCCAAAGTGACTGTGCTATTTTACATTCGTACTAACAGTGTGTAAGAGTTCCCCTTTCCCTGAATCCTTGCCAGAATTTATGTCTTGTCTTTTTGATAACAGTCATTCTTACTGGGGTGAGATGACATATCATTGTAGTTTTATTTTGCATTTCCCTGATGATTCATGATGTTGAGTATTTTTTTCATATACTTAGCCATTTGTGTGTCTTTTTTTAAGAAATGTCTATTCAGCTCTTTTGCCCATTTTAGATCAGATTATTGTTATTATTATTGTCATTCAGTTGTTTGATTTGCTTATACGTTCTGCATATTAACCCCTTGTCAGAGGTATAGTTTGTAAATATTTTCTCTCATTCTGTGGGTTATCTCCTCATTCAGTTGCTTCTTTCTTTTGCCATGCAGAAGTTTTTTAGTTTGATATAATCCCATTTGTCTAATTTTACTTTTGCTGCCTATCCTTTTGACATCTTATCTGTAAATTATTTGCCAAAACCAATGTCCTGAAGCATTTCCTCTACATTTTCTCTCAGTAATTTTATAGTTTTAGGCCTTTCATTTAAGCATTTAATCCATTTTGAGTTGGTTTTAGTATGTGATGAGAGATAGGGGTCTAGTTTCCTTCTTCTCCACGTGAATATCTAGTACTCCCAGAACCATTTGTTGAAGAAGCTATTCTTTCCCTAATGTATGTACTTGATACCTTTGTCTATAATCAGTTGGCTCTAAGTACATGGATTTATTTCTGGATTCTCTATTGGTCTATACATTTGTTTTTATACCAGTATCATGCTGTTTTGGTTACTATCACTTTGTGGTATATTTTGAAATCAGGTAGTGAGATGCTTCCAGCCTGGTTCTTTATACACAGTATTGCTTTGGCTATTTGGGAACTTTTGTAGTTCCATGCATATTTTAGGATTTTTAAAATGTTTCTGTGAGGAATGTTATCCTTTTTTTAAAAATAGAGATTTAACTGAATCTTTAGATTACTCTAGTTAGAATGGTTATTGGTTATTTGACAATATTAATTTTTCTAGTCCTTGAACATGGGATATCTTTGTGTGTGTGTGTGTGTGTGTGTGTGTGTGTGTGTATGTCCTCTTCAATTTCTTTAATCAGCATTTTATAGTTTTCTTTTTAGAGATGTCCTACCTCCTTGGCTAAATTAATTCCCAGGTTTTTGTTTTTAGCTATTGTAAATGGAATTGCTCTCTTTATTTCTTTTACAGCAAGTTTCTTTTTTTGAGTTGGAGTCTCACTCTGTCGCCCAGACTGGAGTGCAGTGGCTGCTCCCGGCCACCGCAGCCTCGACCTGTGGGGCTCCAGGGATCCTTCTGCCTCAGCCTTCCAAGTAGCTGGAACTACAGGCGCACGTTACCATGCCCGGCTAATTTTTGATTTATTGTAGTGATGAGGTCTCGCCAAGTTGCCCAGGCGGGTCTCGAACCCGCGGGCTCAGGCAATCCACTCACCTCAGCCTCCCAAAGGCATGGGATTACAGGCTGAGCCACCGAGCCCGGTTACAGCAAATTTCTTATTGCTGTATAGAAATGCTCTATTTTTTCAACTTTTTCCTTTGCTCAACTTTTTCCTTATGTTGACTTTGTGTCCTGCAACATTACTGAATTCATTTATCAGTTATAACAGTTTTTTTGTGTGTATGGAGTCTTTAGATTTTCTATATTAAGATGATGTCTTCTACAAAAAGGGACAATTTGACTTTCTCTTTTCCAGTATGGATACCCACCCCCCCACCGCCTTTTAAAAAATCTTTTCTATTAGCTCTAACTAGGACTTTCCAGTGTTGTGTTGAATAATGGTAGGGATAGTGGACATGTTTGTGTTGTTTCAGTTCATAGAGGAAAAGATATACATTTTTCCTGCATCAGTATGATGTTAGCTGTGGGTTTGTCATACATGTTTATTGTGTTGAGGTAAGTTTTCTTCTATAACTAATTTGTCATGAGTTTTTATTACGAAGGGATGTTGAATTTTGTCAAACATTTTTTCTGCAACTCTTAAGATGATTGTGTTTTTTTCCCCTCAGTCTGTTGCTGTGATGTGTTACATTTATTGATTTGTATATATTGACCCATCCTTCCATCTCGGATAAATCCTGCTTGATCGTGGTGTACTATGTTTTTGATGTGCTGTTGAATTCAGTTTGCTAATATTTTGCAGAAGATTTTTGCCTCTATGTTAATCAGGAATATTGGCCTGTTGTTTTCTTTTTTTGTTGTTGTCCTTATCTGATTTTGATATTGGGGTAATGTTGGCTTCACAGTTTGGAAGAATTTCTTTTCGCTATTTAAATAGTTTAAGAATTATTGGTGTGAGTTCTTCCTTAAAAGTTTGGTAGAATTCAGCAGTGAACACATCTGATCCTGGGCTTTTCTTTTTTGGTGGCATTTTATTACTAACTCAATCTCGTTACACATTATTGGTCTGCTTAGGTTCTCTGTTTCTTCATGGTTCAATCTTGGTCAATTTTATGTGTCCAGGAATTCATTCATTTCTTCTAGGTTTTTCATCATGTTGTCACATTCATTATATTCTCTAATAATCCTTTGTATTTTTCAGGTGTCAGTTATAATATCTCCTGATTTTATTTATTTGGGTCTTTGCTCTTTGTTTCTTAGTCTAGATAGTGATTTGTTGATTTTGTTTATCTTTTCAAAAAACTCATCCTTTTGTTAGTCTTTATTTTGTTCAGTTCTGATCTAATCTTTTTTTATTGCTCTTCTTTTATTAATTTTGGGCTTGCTTTTCTAGTTCCTGGTGGTGCAAGATTAAGTTGTTTGTTTGAAATCCTTCTACTTTTCCTGATGTATGCATTTATTGCTATTAACTTCCTTCTTAGTACTGTTTTTACTGTATCCTATAGGTTTTGGTATGTTGTGCTTTGATTTTCATTTCTTTCAAGAAGTTTTTTTTTTTAAATTTCTTCATTGTCCTACTGGTTGTTCAAAAACGTGTTATTTCACTTCATTGTATTTGTACAGTTCCCAATACATAGTCAGGCTGGCAGTACAGTCCAGTGATGGCAACTTGGGAACCCTGATTCCATCAAACTAGAGAACTCTGCATCATGTATATACATGTAGAGAACATGTATCTAAAATTGTTATTTTCTTGTGGAAGTGATCCCTATTTCATTATATAGTGACTTTTGCTTCTTTTTGTATTTTTTTTTATCATAAAGTCTATTTTATCTGATATAGGGGTAGCTACTCTTGCTCTTTTTAAGTTTCTATTTGTGTGAATATCTTTTTCTGTTCATTCACTTTTAGTCTATGTGTTTCTTTATAAGTGAAGTGAGGTTTTTTTAGGCAACATGTATTCGGGTCTTTTAAAAAATCCATTCAGTCAGCCTACATCTTTTAATTAGGGAATTTAAACTATTTACATTCAAGGTTGTTATTAATAGGTGAGAACTTACTCCTGCTATTTTAAAATTTTTCTGGTTGTTTTGCATATCTTTTGTTCCTTTCTTTTCTTCTGCCCCCACCCCAGTCTGAGTCTCACTCTGTCACCTAGGCTGAAGTACGGTGGCATGCTCAAGCCTACCACAGCCTCTACCTGCTGGGCTCAGGCGATACTCCTATCTCAGGCTTCCAAGTAGCAGGGACTACAGGTGCACCACCACACCTGGCTAATTTTTTGATTTATTGTGAAGGCGAAGTCTCACCATGTTGCCCAGGCTGGTCTTGATTCCTGGGCTCAGGCAATCTTCTCACCTATGCCTCAAAGTACTGTGATTACAAGCATGAGTCACCATGTCTGGCCCTTTCTTTCTCTCTTATTATCTTTGCAGTTTGATGGTTTTCTGAAGTGGTAAGATTTGCTTCCTTTTTCTTTCTCATTGGTGTATTTGCTCTATTAGTGAGTTCTATTCTTTCACATGTTTTTGTGATGGTGTTATCATTTTTCTGCTTCCAGATGCGGAGCTCTCTTAAGCTTTTCCTGTATGACCAGTCTAGTGGTGATGAATTCCTTTACTTTTTACTTATCCAGAAAAGACTTCTAGAAAGAATTCTTCCTTCAACACTGAAAGATAGCTTTTTGGGATATAGTATTCTTAACTGACAGGTTTTTTTTTTTTAATTTTTTTCATTTCAGAATTTCAAATATATCATCCCATTCTCTCCTGGCATATAAAGTTTCTGCTCAGAAACCTGCTGTTAGTGATGAAGATTCTCCTATATGTAACTTGACACTTCTCTTTCTGATTTTAAAATTCTCTCTTTGTCCTTGAATTTTCACAGTTTGATTATAATGTGTCTCAGAAAGGACCTTTTTGAGTTGAATCTATTTGGGAATAGTTGAGCTTCCTTGATATGGGTGACCATATTTCTCCCAAGACTAGGGAAATTTTTAGCTATTATTTTATTAAATAGTTTTGTCTTTAGTACCTCTTTGATTCCCCTTATCAGCCTGAGTCCTAAGGTGACTGTTGGCCAAAGTGAGTCAACAATTTTGCATGCCTGCTAGCAGTGTATGAGGATTCTAATTTCTCTACATCATTACCAACATTTCTTGTTGTCTGTTTGCTTTATGATAGCCATACTAGTGAGAAATGTTATCTCACTGTGGTTTTGATTTACATTTCTGCAATGACTAATAATGTCACATATCTTTTCATGCACTTTTGTCCATTGGCTTTTCTTTTTTCCAAAATAGTTAGTTATCCAGATTATTTTCCCATTTCTAAATTGAATTATCTTGTGAGGAATGTAAGTTTACTGTACTTTGATGATGTTCTATAGACATCTACTAGGTCTAGTTGTTTTATAGTATTGTTTAAATATTCAATTTCCTTTTTTGATCTTTATCTAGTTCTATATATTATTGAAAATGGGGTACTAACATTTCCAAATATCATTATTAAATTGTCTATTTTTTCCTCCAATTTTGTCAGTCCTTAATTAATTTGGGGTTCTCTTGTTAGGTACATATGTGTTTATCATTGTAATTTTTGGTGTATTGACCCTTTATCATTATAAAATGTTCTTCTTCATTTCTAGTTACAATTTCTTCCAAAGTTTATTTTTTTCTTATATTGGTACAGTCATTTCAGTTCCCTTTAGGTTATAGTTTGCATGGCATATATATATTTATATATATATATATATTTTTTTTAATCATGTCACTCTCAACTTATTTTTCATTTGAATATAAACTATATCTCTTATAAACAGCATATAGTTGGAACAATTTTTAATCTCTTCTGCCAATCTCTGCCTTTTGATTTGAACATTTATTTATATTTATTGTCATTATTGAAACTGTAGGAATCATGTCTACTCTTTGCTATTTGTTTTCTATATGTCATGTCCTTTTTGTTCTCCAATTCTTCTATTACTGCCTCTTTGTGTTAAATAGATATTTTTTAGTGTACTATTTCCATATCTTTATATCTTCTTTACCATATTTTTACCCTACTTTCTTATTGTTGCCACGGGGATTTTTTTTTTTTTTTTTTTTTGATTTGGTGTGTCACTCTGTCGCCCAGACTGGAGTGCAGTGGCCGCTCCCGGCCACCGCAGCCTTGACCTGCTGGGCTCCGGCGATCCTTCCGCCTCAGCCTTCCAAGTAGCTGGAACTACAGGCACGTACTACCACGCCCAGCTAATTTTTGATTTTATTGTAGAGATGAGGTCTCGCCAAGTTGCCCGGGCGGGTCTCGAACCCGCGGGCTCAGGCATTCCACTCACCTCAGCCTCCCAAGGCGCGGGATTACAGGCTGAGCCACCGAGCCTGGCTGGGGATGTTAATTAATATCTTTTGTAAACCTGGTTCTTAGTCACTGAGCATGCAATTAACATCTTAATTCATAATAATCTAGTTTAGTTTCAATTTAATTTCAACTATATACAGAAATATGTTTCTATATAGCTTTGTTCTTTCTTCCTTGTTTGAGCTATTATTGTTGAATTATATCTTTATACATATGTATTTATCAACCCATATTTATAATTATTGCTTTATGTAATTGTATTTTAAGTCAGATTTTTTTTTTTTTTTTTTTTGAGTTGGGGTCTCACTCTGTCGCCCAGACTGGAGTGCAGTGGCCGCTCCCGGCCACCGCAACCTCGACCTGCTGGGCTCCGGCGATCCTTCCGCCTCAGCCTTCCAAGTAGCTGGAATTACAGGCGAGCGCTACCACGCCCGGCTAATTTTTTGATTTATTGTAGAGATGAGGTCTCGCTTGCCCAGGCGGGTCTCGAACCCGCGGGCTCAGGCAATCCACTCACCTCAGCCTCCCAAAGGCG
>CAUYQG010225052.1:0-35531 GCA_963574415.1 Tarsius wallacei | reverse complement strand
ACCTGGAGTTGGCAAATACGTTTTCCCAGTCTGTGGGCTGTCTCCCTGCTCTCTTGATGGTTTCCTTGGCTTTGCAGAAACTTGTCAGTTTAATGAGGTCCCACTTGTCTATCTTATCTCTTATGGCATGGGCACTTCGGGCTTTGATCAGAAATTGGTTACCAGTTCCAACTTTCATAAGAGTGTCTCCTGCATTTTCTAAGTTCTTATAGTTTGAGGTTTTACATTTAGGTCTCTGATCCATTTAGAGTTAATTTTTTTGTATGGTGATAGGTAGGGGTCCTGTTTCAATCTTCTGCATGTGGTCAGCCAGTTTTCCCAGCACCATTTACTGAACAGATTTTCCTCTCCCCAGTAGTGTGTGGTGGAGGCTTTGTCGAAGATGAGTTGGTTGAGAAATTGAGGTTTTGCTTCTGGAATCTCAATTTTATTCCATTGGTCTATATGTCTGTCCTTGTACCAAGGGATAATCACTCTTAAACTGAAAATCATTTCGAAGTTTTAAACCTGAAAAGAAATCACTCTTCTGTTCATTTAGAAGTCTTTTCAAAGAAAATCTTTCATTTGTTCCTTGTTGATATTTACAGGCAGTTAAATATCCAGCTCATGTTGAAATATTATAGTATGAAATGCTTTTTGTAGTTATGCCTTTTTAAATTTTTGGTACACTAATATAATTAACATAATTTTTCTATCATTATTTTGCAGCTTTGGACACTTGTCTTGATCTTATGGCCGGTTATTATTTTCATAATTTTGGCTATTACCCGGACCAAGTTTCCTCCAACGGCAAAACCAACCTGTAAGTAAAGGAGATTTGCTTGTTTTTCTAACTTTTGGATTCTAATTAAAATTTATTTTGGTATTACTTTAGTGTTTCATTCTAAAATTTGTTTTTTTGGATAGTGCTTTCACTTGGAAGTATTTGCATAAACAATTTGTGTTTTTTTTACCCCAGATTTTCAAATTAGTCAGAAAGTTGGGTCTGTGATATTTATCTAGAAAAATATGAAGCTTGTGGGAGCCAGAATATATTTTGATCTTTATAAAGTTTTGGCTCATTTATTATTCACATTATAAATCTCACCATGGTACACAACACAAATAAGCAGCAATCTCATGATAGATCATTCTATATAGTAGAAACCATAGACTTTTATTTAATCAACTGAACAAATGAAATCCAACATACTATAGTAATCTCTTCTCTCTCTTCAGGGCTGATACTTGTATAAATGTGTCAACACGTTTAGTTCCGGAGAAGATTGGTTTCTAATTAGAGCTCTTTCAGTTACATTTAGACATTGCCAAGTTATAAAATGGGCGATATGCCCAACTCACTTCATTATTTTCTTTTGGGTTTAGAGTGAAAAATGCAGAAAGGACTCAGCAAAGTCTTTAGAACTGAGAGGGATGAGCTTTTGAACCCCAGTGATTTGACCAATGCTGTTTTAGCTTTGGTTTTTTTCCCCGTGAAGCCAGCTTTCTCAGAAGAGTAGAAGCCAAGTCAAATGTTTTGTGTTTCACAAAGCAGCCATCTCCTAAAAGCTTCCTAACTTTTTAGTACTTCAGATAAATTATGGTAATTTGCTATATAAAAGAATACAACGCTGAATTATTTTGCAAAGAGAGTAATACACTAGTGACTTTAAAAAATAAACACGGTGTTTTTCAATCACCCAGTCCTAAAAAATAAGATGAGAACCATGACAGCATCTACCTGAATCATGCACAATAGGATAATTCAAAAGGAACTGTCAATTCAATTAGTATAAAGCATTTAAACTCTTGGTGCTAAAATAAATAATTCTGTGCAGTTGAATAGCACCTTATTTCTAAAGCACTTTTTAACAAACCATTATGTAGAATTGTTGATGAGGTTTTATTAGATTATAAAAACAGCATAATTTTGTTCTCTTCATGTTGTGTGTATTAGTTCATTATAACAGATTGATTTCATTGTATACTGTTGAAATTTATGTATTTATGCATCTCTTAAGTCACATGAGCTTCAGCAATAATACATTGAGCACATAAGTAGGACAATGCTGTTTGAAATATTTGGGTTTATTATGCTAATTATCAATTTGCTAATGATAGTGATAGCAGGACTTTAATACCTCCTTTAAACACCTTTTCACCAATGCTTTGTTTTAAAGGATTTTTCAGTTACATACACTTTCTCTTATAAAATTTCCAAGAGAAAAATAGAAGATCTGTGAGTAAGCAGGCTTAAACAAACGGGTGCTACCTATGACATTTAGAGAATCACAGTGAACACATGAACTGCTCTTATAATCCCACTCAATTAGGAAGAAAACATAAGAGAAACAATGTGACCCATGCCTCCTAGACCTAATCTAAAGGGCTCTGACAAAACACAGTATCTGAAAGGAGATGACTGCTCATTTTTTTTTTACTATGGACGTATGATTATACTCTAATAATAATTAGCTAGGAAGCAATTATCTTTATGTTTGTGGGTAGAAGAGAACAAAAGTATAGGATAGTTCAAATGCTGAAAATATGTTTGCTCGTTTCTTAGATCTTATAAAACTCAGTTGAAAAAAAATAGGGTTTTTTTTGGTTTGTTATTAGAACTTTAAGTGTCCCTTTCACTTTACAGATGAGAAACCTGCAACCCAGGGAGACTGTAGTTTGCCAAAATTCAATATATGAGATAGGAGAGAAAGATATTAGAGACCACCTCTTTTTATTCTTTGTCCATGATATTTGTGTAGTAGTTTACTCTATTACACACAAGTTCTTTCTAGGTCTAGAACCTCCTATTTGGATAAGTAAAAGTCAAATAAAAATTATGCCCAAGGTTTCAACTCGTTCTATAATCAGTAGGCTATAAAATATTTTATAATCAGAGGTGTTATAGAGTTATTTGCAGACTCTAAGACTGGTTACTTTTTTCTCTCCTCTGTGTTAGAGAGGCAATAACCTCGAGATGACAGTTTGGATTTAAGTATTTTTATTTTATTTTTAAAATTGTTCTTGCTTTTCTTTGTTTCTCATATCTATTTTACTGTAAGATTAAAGTTGGCCAGTAATAACAATAATAAGACCATTTATTGATATCATACTGTATGTCGGGCACTTAGTGAAGGGGTAACTGTATTATTCAACTCATAGATTAGAAAATTAATGCACAGAGAAATTAAGTAACTTGACCAAGATTGCACAGTTAATAAGTGGTAGTGTCAGGATTTGAATATGGGCAATCTGGCTCCAGGATTTGGTTTTAAGCTCATAAACTCACATTTTTCTACATTTCATAGTCAGTGCTAATTTTTCATGTTGCATCATTTATATTTTGTAGGAGAGAACTAAAAATTAGAAACTAGGAATAGAAACATCTCTTCTTTGTCTCTATCATGACATTAAGAAATATGGGGAATAAGAGCATTTGAATGAATGTATGAGTTATCCTAAATATGAGTATTTAATGCTACCAGTGTCTAACCAATTCTGTATGAATCACTATAGTTGCAGTGTTATAGAAACTAGGCCCTGTTTAATAGAGTTAAAGTCCTTTCTGGACTAAGTGCTAGCTGGGCAATAGAGAAATGACAGTGAAACTCTAGAACACAGCCCTAGATGAAAATCAGCCATGATAAGAACAGGAGTTGTAATTCTATGGATACATTCTGCTCTTGGGAGTCAGGTAGTTCTGGAAGACTCGATAAATCATTTAGAACAAATATAATTAGTGACTCTAGGGACTCCCTCCGTGGTCTTCTTTACCATTGGGTGTCTAGAGAAGTCTGGATTTGGGTTAAGGAAGCTGTTGTAGTTCCCGCCACTGTAGATGCTGGTCTGGAGTGACATTTTTTTTAATATAGTTTTTTTATTTTAACTGTCAATCTCACTTGTGTATGAAGGAGTAATGTGCTTGTTTTTGACATCATCTACCTTCACTCACTCCCTTTTGTGTTGCAACAAACAGCTTGGGTCACTAGCCTCTGCAAATAATAAGTCCCAGGTAAAGAAAGCCTATTAAGCCTGGCAGGCAGGCTCTGATGCTTATTCACATGGGGAGGAAATGGACTGAGGTGCCAAGTCTGAAGCAGCTTTACCCCCTTAGAATCTCCACATGCTGTGTCTTGTCAAGAGGCAGACTTTAAAGCCAAAACACCAAGCTTAGGTGCAAAGACAAGCAAAACAATATAAAACTTCCCCTAACTCAAAATGCATTTAGACTAAGCCCAGCTGTAGTGGGTGGCAAGTTTATTTTGTTTCCTTTTAATACATGCATATCCCTGAAAGTCCAGGCAAGCAGTTCCTAATGACTGCGGAACTATTTTTCCAGTACAATAAATGTAGACTCCAAAAACCATAGTCATGCCAAACACAGAGTCATGCCTTTATTAATAACAAATAATGTTTTCCAAGTGGTCAAAAGTACAACTGAAAGCACAATGGAAATCATGTATGTACAAGTATGGACATACACTGAATTAAGCTCCAAATATCTCAAGGCTATCTCTTTCTAACAACCCTGCCCCCTCAGAGTATAAGAAACTCAGCCCATTCCACATTTGAAAACAGGGGCCAGGGGGAAGGCAGAAGTCAACTGCTAATTGAATTATATCTAAATTTATGCTATCACAGGGTTATAATGAATACCACTCATCCGGATGTGACTCAATAGCTTTGGTACTTGCAAGATCACCCAACATTCCTAGCATGACTTTTGACCTCCAAAGCATATCTTTTATCTTCAGAGACGCACAGAAATAATGACGGGGTGAACATTTATTGAGCACTTTATTATGTGTCAGACATGGTACTGAGTGCTTTGCATATATCACCTTAGTTAATATTCATATCATCTCTTTGAACTACATAAGATGATTATCCCTGTTTCAAAGATGAGAAAACTGAAGTACAAAAATGTTCAGTAATTTGCCAATGTTCACATGGTTACTCTGTGCCAGGGCCTGGATTTTAACCAGACACCTATGGGTAGGTGTTTTTTTATCCAGATTATGGATGCTGACAATGATAATACTGAGGTCTGGTTTCTTTGAGTTTGCAGGCTCTCCTTTTTTCTTGCTCATACCTCCTGTTTGCACTATCACAGATTGATCATGGCTGTAGAAATGAACTCCATTGGTTTTTCTACTTGTCAGCAGCTCTAGGGGAAAAAAATGTGAGAAGGAAGATTGAAATTATTGATCAACTGGTGGTTGATGGGATGCTTGCATGTCATTATGCTTACGGTGCCTGAATTAGTAAGAGAAACTATTGTATAGTCTTATGTTGAAAGAGCCTGTGAGGCATCTCACCGGCGAGGGCTGTGAAAGTCAGAGAGGTGAGGTTTTTTCTGGCCTTGCTCTTACTGATGACTTTTCCTGTGGTGTGTTTTCATGGACGTGAAGACAAGTATGTGCACAGAGGAACCCACCATATACCATCCTATTCAGCACACCCGGGGTCTGGTGATACAAACTGAGGGACCCACGGTACATAATTTTGTTATCTTGATTGGCTCAAAATGTATGTAGCTTTTTGTTCTGAGATGCTCAGAACTCATCATCATTCGTCTTAAGCTGGGAATTGCTCAACCCAGTTTCCCCATTCTCATGAGTACCAACAGCACAAGTCAGTCTCTCAGGTTAGAAACATCTGAATCATCTTTGACTCCTCCCTTTTCTTCACCTCCCATAACCGGCTTTCAAGTCAGAATCCACCTTGTGAAATGTGTCCTGGAATTACCCCTACCCTTCCATCCTTCCTGGCACTACTTGGTTCAAGATACTATTGTCTCAAGCCTGGATTGTTTCAGTAGTGCATTCTCTCTCTCTCTCTCTCTCTCTCTCTCTCTCTCTCTCTGTGTGTGTGTGTGTGTGTGTGTGTGTGTGTGTGTGTGTCTGGTAACCTCTAAATTTTATCATGTTTCATTGTCAGATAATTTCCTTAAAATACTCTTTGGACCCATCAAGTTTTATCTCCTCCTTTCCTGACCTTCAAGATCTTTATAATCAGGAATCTTCCAACTTTGTGTTCTTTCTGTTCTGCAGTAGGATGACTGTGTTTAGGAGGGAGGTGTCTGAAAGTCTGAATGCCCTCCACATAGTCCATGCTCATTCCCACTTTTCATGCATGTGCTTGTGTCTTCTCCTGAATGCCTATTAAAAGACAAGCTCAGTCTGTAATCCCGCACTTTGGGAGGCTGAGGTGAGTGGATTGCCTGAGCCCGCAGGTTCGAGACCCGCCTGGGCAACTTGGCGAGACCTCATCTCTACAATAAATCAAAAAAATAAAAAACTAAAAATAAAAGACAAGCTCACATCTAAGATACTCCCTTTTAGCCTTTCCTGCTTATTCAAACTCCGATCAGTTATCCTTTATATCTTTCTTGTTGATATATTGCCTTATAGTGGTCTTTAAGTGGTGGATCCTTCAATCTTGACTCACTCATCAGATGAATAGTGTATTAACAGCATAAATCACACCATACCATCATACTCAAGTCAGATGCAGCATGATTCTTAATAGGTAACAAAATAGGAATGCAATAGGTCAGAATCTGATACAGTTTGGAAGAGTGATGTGAGTGATGGGATTAAAAAATTCATCCAAAGATGGGTAGTAGAAAACTCAATGTGAGTCCGAGATAGATAAGGGAAAAGGAGTTGCCTTGTTTTAACTTTATATTTGTTTTTCAGATCCAGGTAAATCGGACTATGCTTGAAAGTATCTATAATGCTCATATTGGGAAAAGAAAATGAATATAAAGCCCTGTCACTCCTCCCCAGCTAGAACCACTTGGGAATTTCCATCACGAATACTTAGGAGTTCTGAATGTGTAGGAGGGATCTTTGTGTAGGAGAGTTTACAGTCTGCTTCTTACTTAAGAAGTTTCAGAAACAGTTGGAATGGCTTTTGAATTTCACAGCTAAAGTCGCATTCTTTACTTCTTCCACCAGCAAATCAGTAGTCAATGACTTTTTGGGGAACATTACAGACTCTTTAGATGGCAACAGGGAGATAAGTTCTGGGAACTCCCAGAAACTGAGATCAATATTCTTTTTCATTCAGCGCAATGCACGGAGCTGTCTGAAACAAGCAGGAGGGAGGGAAATGTGAACATGACTTTGTCACACTTGTACGTGTGGATGACTACAGCTCCTGCTGGAAGTTCCCTGTCTACCCTAGCTCCTGATTTGACTCTCATGCAGTGCGAATGGGCACACCCTAATGCCAGATAACATGATGAAAGGATTTCTCAACTAACGTCCTGGGCTCAGTACATGAAGTTGCATCAGAGAACCAGACATACCTTTGAAGTACAATGAGACTTAACAAGAAGAAAAAAATCCAGAGTATAGAATTTCATTACATATTAAAGTCAGAATGATCAATAATATTCTCACATTTTAAAACATAAAATTTTTATTCATGTTGGTTTTATGTTTATATCTATATAAAAATATTATTGTGAGTGGCAATATAGGGGTTGAGAGCACAGACTCCAGATTCAGGCTACATGGGTTAAAACATGAGTCTTAGACTGGGTTTGGTGGCTCAGCCTGTCATCCCAGCACTTTGGGAGGCCGAGGTGAGCGGATAGCCCGAGCCCGTGGGTTTGAGTCCAGCCCAGGCAACTTGGCAGGACCTCATCTCTACAATAATAATAATAAAAAAATTAGCCAGGCATAGTAGCGTGCACCTGTGGTTCCAGCTACTTGGAAGGCTGGGGCGGGAGGATTGCCAAAGTCCAGCAGTTCGACCCCGGGGTGGTCGTGAGCGTGCCACTGCCCTCCAGCCTGGAGGATGGAGTGAGACTTCAACTAAAGAAAAAAAAAAGTCCTGGACAAGTCTGTTGGATGCTCTGAGCCACAGTTTCCACAGCTATATAGTGGAATTAATAATAGCATCTATCTCACTTAGTGAGAATTAAATGAGTTAATACTTGTTAAATACTTCAAAAAGTGTTTGATACATACTAAAAGCTGTATTAATATTGGATATTATTTCCTATATTATAATATTTATTATATAAATACATTTATAATGCTATATTTTTCTATATTATATTATTTATATTATATGTACACAATTATATATGTATAGAGTATAGCATCAATCTTTGCATATCGCTGAGATAATCTAGTATCTTGTCATTATTTGACAGATGAAAAACTGAGTCTCAGAACACTTAAGAGACTTAACTGAAGTTTCATGTTTATTCTTGCCCTCATCACATTTTCAAAGGGCATCTGTTCTGTCTCTTAAGTGCTAGTTAAGAAAGCCATGAGCCAGACAGGCATGGTGGCTCATGCCTGTCATCCCAGCACTTTGGGAGGCCGAGGCAAGAGGATTGCCTGAGTCCAGGGGTTCGAGACCAGCCTGGGCAACTTGGTGAGACCTTGTCTCTACAATAAATCAAAAAATTAGCTGAGTGGCTTGGTACGTGCCTGTGGTTCCAGCTACTTGGAAGGCTGAGGTGGAAGGATCACCTGAGTAGGTTGAGGCTGCAGTGGCCATGAGCGTGCCACTGCCCTCCAGCCTGGGTGACAGAATGAGACTCCAACTAAAAAAACAAACAAGCAGGAAAACCATGAGCCCTCACGGTGATCAAGTCTATAGGAGAGTAATAGGTACATCAGAGAAACTATAATGCAATATAAAAACCCCACAGTGGAGGTAAGTGCAAAAAAGATGGAGTCAGCAACTTCACCTGGGACCAGGGAAAGGGAAGTGCAAAATTTGAGGGGTTGACAAAAGATTTGGTAATCAAGATCAGTTATATTTCAATTATATTTGCAAATTATAATATTTTACAAAACCAAGATTAACACGGCATCCCATGATGAACAAAATATCAAAATTTAAAATAAAACCAGCATCAGGATGACTTATTTTTCTTTTGCCTCAGACTCCAATGGGAAGCAAAATGCTAAGACTTCTGTCTTAGCCTGAGTCTTGAAGAATGAGTAGGAATTTGTCAGGTAGACAACTGGTATCTTTGTATTTCTTAGAATGCGACTAACATAATTAGAAAAGAGAATGTGAAAGAGATAGATGTGTCAGGAATTTAGAGTCTGTTTTGTCTGAAAGAGGAAGATGCTTCTTGAGTGTTGGGAGCTAAAGACTGGTCAAGACCCAAAGTATTCAACTTCAATTTGAAAGTGATGAGAAGCCACTGGAATTTTTTACTAAATTAATTTTATTTAAAAATCTTTATATTATTTTCTGACCATAGAAATGCATGCTCGTTGTTTAAGATTAAATAATATCATACAAGTATGCATAATGTAAAAATGGAAGTTCTGCATAATATTGCCCTCTAAAGAGAACATTGTTAACATTTCAGTGTACATTTTCTTAGATTTTTCTTTATGCATATACCAAGCATACGCTATATACACGTGTGCACACATTCACACCCATACATATACACAACCAATGTGGGACCATTGGGACCAGATGGTGTTTTAGAAAGAGTTCCTGCTGTGTGGAAGATGGCTCAGAGGAATAGGAGCTGGTCCCTGGATCCGGCATGGAGTTCTGGTTTAAGATTAAATTTTCCTTTTCATGATCTCATGATTGCCCTGGAAATGCTTTGGGGCTAAAATAAGTCTGTATACTTCTCTATCACAGCTAGGTATTTTTTCAACCTGTTTAAAGACATCCCATCAATCAATCCTTCTACTTCTTTTTAGATTTTTATAATCCAGATTTCTTTAAAAAAAAAAAAAGAATTACTTTTTATAGTATGGAGATTTTCAATGTAAGGTTGGCTATAACCCTCTAATTTCATACTGTCCATATGAGATTGACACAGTTTAGGACAAATCTGGGGAGTGAAAATGCAGCTAACTAGAGAGAAAAAAATATAGGAATCACATGCTGTTATCAGTATTTTTTCTCTTTGTGATTTACAAACAGGTGTGCTAAGCTCCTCTATCTCAATGGAGAGATCTCAGTATGTCTGTTGAAATATATAGATGCCAGAGTATTACCCTAGGCTTTCTGAATTGGCATGGGGTGGTGGTGGTAGTGGAGGTGCTGAATGAAATAGAGATGAAGATAGTAGTGGGTGGGGGTGGTATTGAGGACCAGAAAGCTCAAATTTTGAAGACTTCCTCAGGTGATTCTTAGGCTATTTAAAGTTCGGAGCTACCTTTTCCTTTATTTCATGTTAAAAAAAATTTTTGGACTAGTTTTCATTTTTTACTAGCTCACTGCTGTGAAAACAAACCAGAGAACGCATTTAAGTCTTTGGAAAATTGACTTGCCTCCACCTGAGTTAGTTTGCATGCTTCCAATGAGTGCCAGCATCCTCTGCTACTTTTAAGCACCAAACCTCTCACTGTAATCCTCAATTCATCGGAGTCTCACACTATTTTTCATGCCTTACATTGAAGACAGCATTTTCAGGACAGTTAGAAGAGGAGAGAGCCTCCTCTCAGAGAATGCTGTCAGATGATGACTAAGGAAAGAAGTGTTGACAATTTCCTGAAGAGGTGTACCTCCAAAATGATTTCATTGCGAAGTTACAGGTCCAGGGAGCCCCGATCCATGCAAGCTAGTGCTTCACATGCTAGCTTTACAACACGGTGCGGTGCTTCTGGCTTTATAAGTATCAGGAGATTGAGAAATGTCAAAATCTTTCCATTGTTTTGAAGTTGCTGCCCAATATGGAGATGGTAGAAAGATGCTTCTGGAGACTTATATTCCACAAGGATGCGCCTAGGGCTGTAGTGTTCCATTAAAAAAAGTATGCTATGCAATGAAGTGTTTTTTTCTTGGTAAGGGTTAGGGATATTTCATTTTGAAGCTGGTTTGTTTTTTGAGGAGAATGATGTAGCCCTTTTCAAAAAATGACTCCTGTATTTATTTGTTGGATTCAGTAGATGGTGATTATCTCCAAAACATAATAACTCTTTCACCATAATACCCATAGTTTCTTCAATGAAACCGAGGAAATAAAGAGACATCAGATTCCTAAAATCTTATAGTTTGGCTTATTTTATATCAAAATTGTAAGAGGTTCACATGTATATTCAACCCGTCTGTCATTAGTAGCTAAATAAACCATAGTTTTATGTGGAGCACACCAAACATGAACATTAAAAAAAAAAAAGAATAGGACTGTTTTCTGTCCTTAAGTTACATACAATCTCATTGAGAAGTGAAGAAACACACATGAAAGGTTGTACACCATAATAGATACTTTAAAATAAAAAGGTAAATATAATTAAAGTAAAAATGTTAAATATAGATCCCAATGCAGTAATTTGCACATAATGGGAATGCAAATATTTAGTGACGAATTAATAGTGACATGTAAAAACAGTGCAAGTACTTAGAGAAATAAATATTCAAAAGTAAAATTGGCAATGAAAGCTACCAGACATTTTAAAAGGGAAAATATTGCTAACAATTAGGCAATCAAAATTATTCCAGGAGTAAATTAAGCTGGAAAGAATAAAATGAATATGCAACAAAAAGGAGAAGTGGCTTTCAAAAGGTTGAAAGGGCATGATCAAAATCTTGGAGACAAGGCTTCTCAGGGATAACTGCCTAGAGATTGGGAGACTAATCTGGCCAAAGTAGAGTGTTTTCTCTTGAGAGCAGAGGAGATATATTTGAGTGGGTTTTGATCATCCAGGATTTTGGATACTAGACCTAACAGTGTGAGTTTTCTCCTGTACAGAAATGCTGAAAGTCTGTGAGGAGTTATTTAACTTTGCACTTTCCAACATGAGTGGTAAACTAAAGGAAATTTGACAGTTTTTCCACCATAATTATTTATGTTCATCCAGGCATTTTCACCACAGGCTACATTAGGTATCTATTGTTTTATAAAAAATTGTCCCGTGAAACTTAGGGACAAAACAATAAACATTTATTATGCCCCAGTTCCTAGGGATCAGAAATGAAAGAGTGGCTGTGTAGTTTTGGCTTGGAGTCTGGCATGAGTTTATTGTCAGGATTTAGGCTAGGGCCGTAATTATCTGAAAACTTGATTAGGGCTGGAAGATCTGTTTCTAAGGTGGATGGCTACATGGTTGGTATCTCCGTCCATTTGTACTGTTATAAAGGAATACCTGAAGCTGGGAAATTCATAAAGAAAAGAGGTTGATTTGGCTAACGATCTGTAGGCTGTACAAGAGGCACCAGCATCTGATTCTGGCGAGGGTTTCAGGCCCTCATGGTGGAAGGGGAAGGACAGGAAGCATGTGCAGACCACGTGGCAAGAGAGGACCCAAAAGAAAGAGTGGAGGGAGGCGCAGGCTCTTTTTAAACGTCAGTTCTCATGGGAACTAATAGAACAAGAACTCACCCACTCCGGGAAGGGGGGCACCACACCACTCATGAGGGGTCCACTCTCCTGACTAGAACACCTTCCATTAGGTTCTGCCTCCAACATTGGGAGTCAAATTTCAACTCGAGATTCGGAGTGGGCAAATATTTAAGTGATATCAATCGGTGAATTGGTACTGATTGTTAGTGGGAGGCCTCAGTTTCTCCCCACGTGGGACTTGAGGCTGCTTGAGTGTCCTCATGTCTTGGCAGCTGACTTTCTCCCAGAGTAAGCAATCCAAGAGACAGTCAGGCAGAAGTGATCCTTTTTCTGGTCTAGTCTTGAAAGTCTTGGAGCATCACCCTGCCACATTCTATTCATGAGAAACAAGTCCCTCAGCTTTATTCATATTCAAGGCATTAGGCTCCACCTTTGGAAGAAAAAAGTACCAAAAATTCTGTGGGCACATTTTAAAAGCACCACACAGACTAACAAGATTCAATGGTGCAATAACAGCATGCATAAACATGCATGAAATATTCAGCTCCATCAGGGCAGAGTCCTTATCTGTTTTGGACCACACTGCATTCCTTGTACCTAGCACAGTGCCTGCACATTGAGGCACTCTTTAAATATATTTTTTAAAACTATTATTATAGATATGTGGGGTACCAGTCAGGATTGGTTACACAAGCAGGCTTTGTGCAGGTGAAGTTTGGACCTCCCAGGGGTCCTCACTTCCTTTAAGTTGGGACCAGGTACCCTATGTTGATGCTACCTGCTTCCTCCCTTTTTCCCTCCCCTGGCAGTGTTCTTTGACTTAATATTTTTGAACTATTACTAGTTTATACATGAAGACATCTACTTTCATAGATTTTTAGTGGCAGACCTCACATAAGCGTTGAAGCAAGATTTAATTTGGTCTTACTTCTCCCATTCCCTTTCTACTCTATGCTATCTGTCAAACAAAATCACTCATGTCTACAGGGATGTTCACCTTGCTGTTGGCATAGCTAACAGAATGAGTCTCTGGAATATTGCCTGGCACTTAGTAGTCACCCTACAAATATTTGTTGAACAAATGAGTGAATTTGGTGCAACAATACTTGAAAGCTAGAGGTATAAAGAAGTCTGTTCAAATTTACTCACAAGTCAGTGGAAAACTGAGGAATACAGCCCAGTGTGTTTACCTCTTGTGTAGGTTATCATTTTGTCATATTTATTGAAGGAGCACTGTATTTAAAATGCAGAAGTTAGATACTAAAACTTAGAAGATATGGAACTCCTGTGGTTTGAAAAGCTTTACGATGACCACACAGAAGGATTCCGTGGCAAATGAACTTTATATCAGTGCATCATTGTTTTGAATATAGTCTTTTCAAGAGTAGGGGCATAATAGAGGTGAGGGGATAGCTGGAATTCTTCTTATTTGAGTGGTATTATGCTTTGACATTTAGCCCACAAAGAGAAGCAAATGAATTAGGATACCATTTGCCATACGTAAGCTCTCACACACCTCTTTAAACCGCTCTAACATGATTTTTCCTGGAAAAATTTGGGGCCCAAATTGAACTTAAGTACTGTGAAAACTTCACTCACCTCCACAGAATCCTGTTAGCTTTCATCAGCTGTTTTTAAGTTTTATGATAAGCAGAGCTCTAAAAACCAGAAAAAAAAATTTATAGAACTTTGTTACGCAGATTACATTCCTTTCAGAGGCATACCAAGAACTGAAATCTAAGGACTTTATTTTGTTGATTTATTTTTAGTTTTATGTGGAAATTTGACATTAAATATATAATCCAGAAGGTAAATAACAAGAATCAGTGAATTACATAGGCAGGTTTAGTTTGGGAGTTATTATGAAATTTGTGTTAACATTAGATAATATTTATGTATTCAAACTTCAGAACAATAAACAATTCATTTTTCTGCAATGTTAGAGGAAAGAGTAACAAATTTTAGCTCAAATAAAACCCAAAGCAAATGAACGAGAGTGAATTAGGTTAATCTCAAGCTTTAGAAAGCTTGTTTAAGGTATTAGAGCTATGATTCCAATTCCTACTTTTGTTACATACATTTTTAGCACCTAGATATACACACTGCTAAACACTCAGCTAGTCATTAAACAAGCATTTATTTATTATAGTATCATGTGGAATCTAAAGGAGAACAATACCAGGTTCTTAGACAAAAATCTCAATAATCAAGTTGTGGTGAATCTAAAATCCATAATCTATTACATAATCAACTCTGATTGCAGGAACAAAGAACTACAAATGCACTAAGATTAAAAAAAAAAGAAAAAGAAACAAGATCTTTGGGGAGGGAAGTTAGGCAAAGCTTAATATCATAAATAGGACTTAAACTAATAGAAGCCGAGCATGGTGGCTCACATCTGTAATCCCAGCACCTTGGGAGGCAGAGGCGAGAGGAATACCTGAGCCCACGAGTTCGAGACCAGCCTGGGCAACTTGGGGAGACCTTGTCTCTACAATAAATCAAAAAATTAGCCGGGCATGGTGGCGCATGCCTGTAGTTCCAGCTACTTGGAAGACTGAGGTTGTAGGATCGGCTGAGTCCAGTAGGTCGAGGTTGCGGTGGCTGTGAGCGTGCCACTGCATTTCAGCCTGGTGACAGTGAGACTCCAACTCAAAAGAAAAGAAAAGAAAAGAAACTAATAGAATAGTTGGATTTGCATGGAGAAAAATGGGGAGTTTTTTTAAGGAAAGGAGAGTAAACTAAATTCTTGATGGTGAGTATGTAAAGTAAATGGTCTATTTTGCTTCAGGGAATCTATACTTGATTAGTTTTCACCTCCAACCTATCCCTTCCTTATAATTATAATTTACTGAGTATGCACAACCTCTCCTTTATAAGATTTGTGCCTAAGCCTGTTTATTTCACCAAATTTCAGCAGTGCCTAGCATAGAACAGACACTCAATAAGTAAGGAGATGCCCCCCTTTCTCAAATTCCATTAGACTCCACCAGGAAATGAGTTTGAGTGAGTAAAATAGAAACAAGAGACCCTGTATTTGTTCATTTGTGTTGCTATAAAGGAACGTCTGAGGCTGGGGAATTGATAAAGAAAAGAGGTTTGTTTTGGTTCGTGGCTCTGCATGGCATAGGCTTCTTCTGCTCAGCTTCTGGTGTGGACTTAGGAAGCTCTTATTCATGACGGAAGGCAAGGGGAGATGGCATATCACATGGTGAGCAGTGAGAGCAGAAGACAGAGAGAGAGAAGGAAGTGTGAGCCTCTTTTAAACTAAACCATCAGCTCTCATGTGAACTAATAAGGCGAGAACTCATTACCATTGGGAGGGCATGAAGCCACTCATAAGGGATCTGATCCCATGACCCAAACACCTCCCACAAGACCCCATCTTCAACGTTGGAGAATGCATTTGGAGAGGACACACACACAAACTGTATCAGATCCAGATTCTCAAATACCAGGATGAGGATATGGGGATATCTTAATCTCATAAGCAATGAAGAATAGCCCGTGGTAGTAGGGATATGGTGTTTTGTGCGTATTAACCAGATAGTGTGTAAAGACTAGTTTAGGGTGAGGAAAGGCTGGAGCAAGAAGGACTTTCACAGTTATTGGAATTATAAAAAGCCACGAGCACTCTTATTAATACAACCAGGGAAACAAAAATGGAGAAAAATGAGTAAATCAAAGATATTGGGAAGAGAGAATCAGTAGAATATGGCAGAGACTGGACTTAGAGGACAAAGGAATGGTTTGAAAGAAAAGTACTCTCCTGACTTTTGACTTGGGAGTCTGAGAAAACAGAATATTAACAACTGTAACAACAGCTATGGTCCCTTTTGTGTAATTTGTCTTTCAGTTCTTGTAACAATCCTGAGAGATTAATTATTGTGATTTCTGTTTTGCAAGTAAGGGAAATTAAAACTCTTAGAATAGCAAGTAGGGCTTAATGGTCATCTCATGGCCCTTTGGTCAGGGTATTTGATTCAAGTCTCGGCTTGACTTTTGTGACCTTGGGAAGTAAAATTCTCTGTGTCTCAGTTGGGGATAATCAGAGTATCTATTTCATAGCATTGTTGGGGGAGCTATACAGGATAATTCAACTAATTGCATGGCAAGTAATATGATCATTTATGATATGACAAAAAAGGATGCCTATAGTCTATAGATGCATAAAGTGGGGGCTCAACAAAAGATTACTATGATTAGGTGTCTTGCCCAAGATTAAATAGCTAGTAAATGGCAGGGCTTCTGACTGGAACCCAGGTCTTCTGATGTATTTGCTATACATATCATGTTGCCACTAGAGAATAAAGTAAAGGCACAGGGGTAGAAGTGAAATATTAGCTGCTTGTTACCCAAAGGATGTCATTTGTTCATTGCAATTCATGATTTAAGACTCACTGATTTGCTGTTTGGAGGCAAAAAAGAAATCAATGGCTCTTCTCTTAGTTCCGCCAATCTAAATTATCCGAAGATTTGAGACAGGACACAAATTGTTCTTTGTTTTCCATATTTGTCTACTGGATCATATATGTGAAATTATGCCAAGAGAAACATACTAGATACAAATCCTCTTAATGCCAAATTAATCCTATAATCTTTAGCAACAACCACTGTTAATGGACCTTGTTTCTCTTTGTGCCTATAAACTTTAAAACTGAAGGCAATAAAGATGCTTTATAGAACCAACATTTGAAGGAATTTTGCTCCCTTCAGTAGAATCCAAATAGCAATCACAAAGACGTAAATTGGTAAGAAAATGTTTTCTGAGAACAGAAATATTCAGAGACTTTTGGGCATACACTCAGATTAGTAAAATGTAGCCTTTGTTTTACTATCATATACTTGCTAGTATCTGTCTTGATTTTTTTGAATATAGAGGTTTCTAATAGCTTTAGATAAGTAACAGGTTTTTTTTCCTTTTAACTTGTCCTTTTCCCATTCCTAAGGGAAGGTATGAAATTCATGAAACAGTAAGCAAGAAAAGATTATATGGTTTATAAGGAAACCTCTGAGAATCAATAAGGCTTTAAAAAAATAAAACAAAACAAAACTTGAACCATAGTTAAAACTAATCCAACAAAGAGTGGGTGTTAACCCCCTTTAATTATTCCTATCTTGTCTCCCGTATTCTGTATTTATTCCACTGGAGGTCTAAAATACCAAAATGTTCTTTGAGTGTTCTGACCATGATTTTAACTTTTCCCTTAAAAAACTTCCCAAGCTCTCCCTTTCAATGTGTCTAGCACTTAGCAAGTGTTTAACAATATTTACTAAAAAGAGGAATAAATGGATGGATGGATGGACAGATATATGAGTGACTTATGGAATGATTCAATCAACATATTATTGAAGTTTCCAACAAAGTACCAACTCTCTTTTTGCTACTAAAACTCATTTGGGAAGCCATTGTGTCATATCACCAACATTATTCAGTGTTGCTAATGACAAATGCATGATCATAACTAGGAATTAACAGTCTTTTTTCCCCCCAAGAACAGGTGTCTCCATTCTCATTTCCCTTTCCTTAATGAGATCAATTTTGCCTCTTCCCATTTATTAAAAGTCTAGTTTGAGCTGATGACAAATAACCTCAGACTAAGCCTCTGACAGCTTCATTTCCAAATCTCCTAGTCAACTCATGAAAAATGAATCTAATCCAGCTCAGTTTCAGCTATTGAAATCTAATGGTTTTTCATTATGTTAGACTAACCCAATTGCAATACCTAAAGAAAAATAATTAAGAAAACATGGGCCTGTTACAAGTTTTCAACACATCTAATACAAAATCTTTTTATCTTCCCTTTTCCCCAAACTGACCATTGCCCTAATGAGGGAATGAATCACCTTTCCACCGAGTCATCGGAAGCAGTAAGATGGCAGTCATCTTTCCCCTTCACATCCTCATCCTTCAGCCACCAAGTTCTGTCAGTTTGTCCTTCCAAATGTCTCTTGAAACTCTTTCTGTCTCCATTTCTGAAGTCTCTGCCTTTGTTCAGAGCTTCATCCTGTCTCTTTCATAACTAAAGTGGCATTTTATTCTGTTTCCAAGTCTCTTCTAGTCCCTACAGTCCATCCTTTTTACTCATGTCAGTTATTTTCCTAAACACAAATCTGTACATGGTGTTTCTCTGTTTAATATCCTCTGACCAACACTGTTTTTAGGATAAAAGTACAGACTATCATGTGACACCAAAAAAAACTTTCATGGCCTAATTTTTCAGAGCCATCTCCTACCATGACTCCCTTCCCATCACTCACAGTCAAGCACTTCATATAAGTGAGAACTAGAACACTCAATCATGTAGACATACAGAAGTCTATTCTTCTGGGATAATGAAATGACCAAAGGAGCCAGTTGCTTTAGGAGGGGAGACCCCCCAAAAAACTGGAATTATCTTTTTGAGGGCAGGCTTCTTGTAGCACACTTGGAATTTGTCCTTCTGAATCAAATGGGCAACCAAAGTTCTTATCTGGGAGTATCACGATTTGTGGAAGTAACATCCTGCGTTGTGGCAAAAGGTAACTGGTTCCTCCATCATGGCAATACACCTGTCTACACCACACTGAGTGTTCAGCAGTTTTTGACCAAAAAAATGGCATGACCACTGTGTCCTCACCTTACCTATTCATCCTATCTTGCCCTGAGCGACGTTTTTTATTGTTTCCTCGGATGAAAAAGTCCTAAAGGGGAAACATTTTGCTGTTGTGGAAGAGGTGAGGCAAAAAATGGCAGAAGCACTAAAAGGCATAAAAATCGACAAGTTCGAAAACTGGTCTGAGCAGTGGAGAAAGTGTTTTGATAAGTGTATTGCATCAAACAGAGTACTTTGAAGGGGCCTAAAGTTTAAACTTGTAAGAATAAAGACACAATTTTTAAAATAAATAAATTCTGAGTTTTTTGGGTCACCCTCATATATCTGAATTCAAGTTATTGCCTTATCATGAGGCTTTATTGTAACTCAGGCTCCTTTAGGGTTTTCTTACATTTTTGCCTTTGCAAATATTGTTCTCTCTTTTCCCTGTCATTTTCTCAGCTAACTCCAATTATCTTTCAATACACAAGGCAGGAATGACTTTCTCTAACCTCCAACCGTCCACTCTACTCTCTGCCAATAAGTTGTATTAGGAGTCCAAATTTCATACTTTAATATCATACCTGGGCATGACTCTATGGTCATAATAAGCATCATGCCAATTGTAATTGTTTTGGATACATATTTGCCTTTTTTCTCTTATTTTCCTGAACTGCCCCTTTCCCCACCACACAACACATAACACACATAGAGCCTGTATGGCCATTTCAGTAAGAATTTTATTTTACGTATCTCTATTTGCTCTTAAGATCTAGTCCAGTGGCAAGCACATAGAAGAAATTTGGGCTCTAAATGAAGCTAAACATTGCAGTCAACCATTGAATACATATGTGGCAGTGCTTTCCAATCTATTAAGAATATCCTAAACCAATTTGGCCAATCATGATTATTTGGTTCTACTTAATATTAGACAATATTAATAATTAACTGATAGAGAAAGGTGAGTTGTGGGTCTTCTCCCTACCCCAATCTTGTTGGCAATTGGTATATTTACAGTGAAAAGCCTCATGGTTTGCCACACATACAAAAACATGTATTAACAAGCATGCAGAAAAAGCAATCACAAGAACCAGTTTGTGAGGCTCAACAAAGTTCCAGCTCTTTGTCCTTGTAGGCACTCTAACAAAGACCCTGCTGGAAAAGAGTATGAGAGGCTTATGCAGTAATACACCAGCAGCAGTGGGCATCAGCTCCAGAGCCACCTGGTCAGTGATGGGACACAAGGCTGACTCAGATTTCTAGAGTACACATTCTCCAGAGGGTACTGGGAGCCTGAGTTTGCTGCTTCTTAGACTCTGTTCATGTAAAGGTAGAAATGCCTTTATGGTATTTCTAACTAAGCTTCATTAACTTGAACATCATTCATTTCACTGATGAAACCCTGCTTTGAACACCGCTTATGCCACCTAACTCATTCCAGGGCTGACTGAAGTAAAAGCAGGAGAAGCATTCCCATGCAGAGGGTTATCCTGACTCAGCTGTTCCTAGAGACCATCATTTAGATTTAATCATCCCTAGCTTGTGTATTCCTGATTTGGGAACTTCAAAAATTAACTAACAGCCTCTCGGTCATAGATTAGAGTTAACTGCAAAAGTTAACTACTAGTTGCTAGGTGATAGGTTAAAATTGATTAATGCGCTTAGCTCACTGTATCCTGATATATTAATATAGATAATATTAGATCCTTTGGCCAATCACAATGGTGATTTGCCAGCCCTGTCCTAAAGATGACTTAGCTGAGAGCAATGGCTACTGGCCAGAATGATTGATTAGCTGAGCAAATATTCTCCTGCCATGGCTTAAAATATTTTCCATTTTTTATTCCCTTGCTGTGATTATTGTTCTGCCTTCAATCTGGGGGTCCTGACTGCCTCATTTTTGCTCCTGAGGAAAAGAGGAAGTGAAGTCTGTGGATGAAAGTCGTATAGTGGTAGAGCTGGATGTTTTGAGTACAGATCTGGGCTAACATCACCAAATCTTCAGTGTAAGCAATGGTCAAATATTCTGAAATCTTGACTCAGTTCACTTAATTTCAATTAACATTTTAAATAGTGAAAGTTTGGTACATCTAAAGTATAGGAAGCTCATGTAATTGAGATTTGGGCTTTATAGTACACACTTCTTTCATAGATATTGAGTACTATGTTATTCATTCCATTTAGAAATAGCTTTTTTAGTTCCTTTTCCGATCATTTTATTACAGATCTGTAGATGGCATGGTATATGTATAAAACTTTGCCAGTAAAGGCAAATGGACCTTCATGGAAAGTTGTAATTATCAATAGGCTCCTAAGATCAAATGAGCACATCAATTTTTATGCAGTTGGGATAATAGTTATGAGAAACTTCTGGCCAAGCTCCCTCTTTTGACAGTTAAGAATTTCCATTTGGCCTTCATACTTGACCAGTTTTAGTCTTATGGCCATTCAGGTCAGTAGAAGACTGTCTTTGACCTTAACACTTATAGTTCCTTCTCAATTTTCCATCTTTGGTTTTAAAGCGATACAGGTAAACAAGTTTAACCATTTTGTTAATTTGGGTGATAAAACAATAACTGTTGTGGCTCAAATTGACTCTTGATAAATAAAGGGTTGCACTTTTGTGGGATCTGAAGTAGTGCAGTCTATAAGCAAAAGTTGTGATTCACGTATATAAATTTGCTATCTTTGGTGTGATCAAAAATATTCTTTATAAAAAAGATAAAAGGCAGAAATAGAAACTTCCTGATAATAAACATGAAAATCATAAAGACTATGCCATATCAAAAATATTTCTGTTTTGATGGTTTAATAATGGTTAAAGGGGAAAATATGTATAATGGTTAAAGTGAGGGCACCCAGCATGACATCCCACATACTTTTGTTAATGGACTGAATACTCATGTTAAAGCTGCTTGGTATGTCATGTGAGTTCCTCTGGCTTGGCATACCCATCTGAACTGTGGTTTTCAACATCATTGTCCACAAGAGAGTACCACAATGGTAAAGTGTATTAGGGCTTACAATTAGTGTACTCTAGACAAACAATGAAAAGCAGTACTACACTCATCCAAAAGACAGTTGAGTGTGGTTAATTTTTTTTTTCTGTTCTTGCAAATTATTTCCTGGTTGTTCTGTGTAAAGGGACTTTGACATAAAATTGCTTATGGTGCCCAAAGGCAACCAGTACTTTCAGACCATAAAATATGCCTGGCCTTTCTCCTTGTCTCCCACGATGAGTTCAAGTCCTCTCTAATACCTTTGTACTGAGCCCTGATGTCTAGACCTTTCACTCTGATGTCCTTCTCAGGACAGTACCCTGTCACCTTTCCTTATTAGACGTTCACCTTACACTATCCATTGCCACAGACATGTGTTCTCTGCTAGGTGACTCTAGGTGTTAACGACTAGCAGGCAGTAATTTTTATGGATATGTTAGGTATCCAATGTTTTACACATCTCAGTAACATAATCTATTAGTCTGGTTTAAATGCACACATCTCCAGAGAGCCATTGCTGTATGGAAATGGCCATTATATGCACAAGTAGGGAAGGATTTTTAATTAGAGGTGACTTCCATCAGTTTTCAGATCACAATATGTACAGAATGATATGGTAGAAAGAATGTGGGGCTTGAAATTACAACTCCTATTCAAAGTTCCAACTTTGTTTACTTATAAATGTCATTGAGCTTTTATTACCTAATCCATAAAAAGGGAAATGATGCTTATCTCCCAGGGTTCTGTGAATGAAGCTCAAAAGTATGTTATTTGTGAAAGTCCTTTTAAAACTAAAAAGCATTAAAACACATATAGTTACCCATGTTATTTTTACAGTAATTGAAAAAGAGACCCCTCGAGCAAACTCTTTAAGAGATACATCAGGTTACACGTATTCCAGAAAATACAAGAGAACTGGTGGTTGGCAAGGGGCTGGTGTGTGGAATGGTGGGTCATAGATTTGAATATTTATGCATTAACATCATTAGTGACTCTTCACAGGCCACTAACCCTCTTTCCCCATCAGCCCAGCCTTAAGACCATCAGGCTGGAAATAGTGAGAAGAAAGAAAGCAATTGCTTGGACAAGGAATATTAATTGCCCTGGGCCTATGTTCCTGTGAACTCTGTAGCACAATTATAAAAGTGTTAGTGCAAAATATAAACAAAATGATTCATTTTAGTAGGTAGGAGAGACATCAAATAGTTGAAAATTAGTTGGGGGAAGGGGTGGTGAAGGCTGGCAGGAACCCTTCTGAATGCTAAGGTTTGGGCTTTATCCTGAAGGCTGAATGGCCACTCAAGAAAGCGAACAATAAAATGTCAGGATGAATCTAACCATGTCAGTGTAATGTCTAAATAACATATAACTGCATACGGGTTTGTGAAGAGGGACCTATATTTTCATCTGAGGTCAACACAACTTGTATGACACTGTTAATAAGGATAATTCGAAGAGTCTAGTAGCAAAAAATTATCCAATGCCCTTTTAATATTGATTTTGTGTTAGAAAATTCAAGGTCCTCTAATTGCTTCACAGGAAATAAACTTCATTCTGAACCTTCTTCCAGGATTCCCTTCTGTTCCCTGTCCTAATATTTTGTCTTATAGTCTCTTGAACTTTCTAAAACATGTGTACTGTGGGTGTGTGTATATTTAAAATAGCATGTATATACATATATGCTTAAATATATAATTTTATATATTAGCTCTATGACAAACTATAAAGTAAGTAGTATGTATCAGAGCATTCTCATGTTTAAAAGCAACTTAAGGAGGGGGTGTAATGCTTTGTTCACTTTTATTTAGGGGGAAAATAAAAACTAAATTCCTCCCTCCATTTTTGTTTCTTTTTTTGCTTTGTTAAGAAGTCAAGGCAAGTAGACTAAAAATAAATTTTAAATGGAGCTTTGAATACAAATATGTACAACATAAAACTTTGGGAAATTAATATCTTTCATTTTCTGGCAAAAAACTGGCATCATAAAACCAGACTTCATGTAGAAAGTCAAAGTTAATGATTCTCAACTTCTTGACCAACTAATAGGGAAATTTCCCAGCACTGATGGTGCTGAGTGAGAGGAAAGAGGATCTTGACTTAGAACATTTCTCCAGGGTTACCTGGTAGTTCCAGTACTCTTGTATGAAACCACAGTGACTGCAGCAAGCAGGCGAATGAAGCATTGAGTGAAATATAGCACTTAAAATACCATCTTGACTTCCCAATGGAGCAGCCCACTGGATGTGAGAAGTGGGTGTTATTTATGGCCACTTACCGGGCTGCCTCTGGATTATCATTTACTCTTACAGTGTCATCCTTTTCTAATCTATAAAGTGCAAATAAGTAATGTTTCTCTCTTAAACAGCCTAGGGCAACTGTTTCTTCTGAGATCTATAAATGCATACATTTAAAGCATTTTGATACTTAAGTAAGACTATGTCTTAGTTCTATGATAAATCCTTGTAAATTTCTGACTCTCAGTTGCATCTGAAGGAAAGTATCCACTTTATATTTTTAAAGGAATTTTAAATAACTACACTCAAGGTTATTAATAATATGTCTTATTTTCCTGTAAATAAGCAAGAAAAATGATATGGAACTGAAGATGCAAAACAGGACTTTCAAATCTATGCAGGATTTTTCTAATTACCATATATAGCAAAAAGAAAATCCCCACCTAGTAAAGTTGTTCTGAGAATTAAAGATAATATATGTCACATATAGAGAAACATTAGGATACGTTAAATGGTAGATAAATACAATAGATGAGTGCATCTGCCCTCACCTAATATTTTGGTATTAATCTTATTGATATGTCTAAATTTAATTTCTTTCCAACTTTCTATGTTGTGTTTTATTTCATTGACTTATTTTAATGTTGAAAGCCACTTACTTGCCTGGAATGTAAAGTTTCTGTTTATTTTTCTAAATTTTTTTTAAGTAACACAATATTAAGAACTGTATGATCTTACCAAAAGGAATAATTAAGACAGTTTGGTGCTTATGGGGAGTCTGTGAGTGTCTAGGAGTAATAAGCAAAAACTGGCAACACATTTTGTTGACTTGAGTAATACAAAACACGAAGGTCAGTGGCAAGGGAATGAAAAAATAGAATCGGAGATTTACCTCGACTTAACTGTTTCTTTAAGCATACTAAACAGTCAATAATGACGTTATACCAATTTTGATATTTGGAAACTGAAGTTCGGTTTGGACTTTCAGATACCTTTCATGTTTTATTTCTGTTATTCATTTATCAATATTTTCCAGGACTAGCACTGAGGATTTGATACTGAGCATTGAAAATTTAGTGAAGTCGTCTCACTTATGGTTTGTTTCGGAGCCAGAAAAGAAGCTCTGTGTCTTCCAAGTACTAATCCTTCAGTTTTACATAGTCGGTCACATTTTTCTGAAAAGAAATTCACCAGTCTACAAGAGGATGTTCTTGTGTGTTACAGTACAGCTTTATGCATCTTTCACCTTTTCTATATATTGAACTAGAAAGAAAAGATAGTGTGAGGGTTACAACTTTATTATTTGTGCTCTCTGAAGATGAAGCACTTGAAGACTTTTTCACATCCTTCTGTTTTTCTTCACATCATTAGGCTAAAAAAATAAAAGCATCTGTTTGCCTGAGAGACAGAAGGGACTGCTACAAAACCCACTAAATATGCATTAAAAAATACAAGACAAGAAGAAAAAAAAATGTACTATGTTACCTAGTTCATTTGCCAATTCACATTCCAGTTTCTTTTAATGATTGGACCTATGGGTAGAATTTAGTTTTATTGTTGCCTTAGAGAAGTCTAATCTTGGAAGAGAAGTTTCTCGATAGGAAAAGAGGAATGATTCCCTGTAAGTTGCTATGTCAGTAAGATCTAAATCTCCAAAGGGAGGCCCAAACTTGACCTGTACGGTGACTTTTTATGTACCTAACCCTGAATTGTACTCCACATCTTTATAAGGAAAAAAAAGACCTAAATAATAGATATAATGGCCCAAAATAAAGATGGGGTGACTAGGGTTTGTTTTGCTCCACAGTGAAACCTGTGTATTTTCCTGTCTCTCATTATTCGCCCCAAGAGTAGGAACAGCTATGGTCCACTTGCCCACAAACAGCATCTCCAAGTTATGGGCACAAAAGATGCTCAATATCCATCTGTGGATTGAATGAATGAATGAGTAATGATGCTGCGTTGTCGGCATAGACACACAAATCAGAACAATAACTACCCAGGAAAAAACAACAAAGAGGATACTCACCAGCTGGGACTGTATAAGAACTAGAACTTTTAAAATTCAGAAGGGATTTGAAGGTAACATTGCCCATGATCTGAAAGAGTAACAAGAACTCCATGTGATAAAGTCATATGAGTCCATTAGATCAATAATCCTTCAAATAGACAGTCAAAAAGGACAAAATGTAAATATGATGTTGCATGGTTTCAAGTTACTTTGCTCTACAAAATGGTAGGTACTGCTGACCCGAGTTTTGCCAACAAAAGCTGTAGGAGTCAAGGGGAATGAAACGGCTATCATTTTAAAAAATCTGAAGAAACTGCAGAATGAAACTGAACCACCAATAAAGATGTATCATTTACTATTAATTGTGAGAATATCTTTAAAGAGCTGCCAGCTGGCTAATGGCTAACCTGTTTTTTTAAAATGTGAGAAGAGAGATTCTGGGAATTCACATTAGGAGTTGAGAAAATTTTCCCTTCAGCAGGAAAAAAGCAATGACTTCCCAGGCAGCTCACTCGGTATCCTTTTAATAAATTAGGTTGTGTCTTTCTAACCTGCTGAAATTCCTTGAAAAGATTAACTGAATATTTGTGGTTAAGAAAAGTCAGTGGTTTACATTCTTTGGGTGATCTTCCCACAAGGCTATGAACGAACAAAGTTCCCATTAAGTAATTTGAGGCAAAATTTAATAGTAGATAAAAAGTCCAATCCCAGAAGAGTTTCAAAAACCAGTTGAGATAGGCAAATATGGAAAATGAGAGCATGGCATTTAGTTTGCACAGCCAATTGACTTTTAGGAAGCAAGAGACAATTCTAAAACATATTTATTAATAATTCAGAAGTTATACAAATAAATGGCACATATTTGCCAACAACAAGAAGTTTGGAGGATTATGAGAAACTCTTGGAGGACTTAATTAGGCTCAGTAATGGAGTAAACACAATAGCAGATGATGCTCAATGGAGAGAAGATGGAGGTAATATATAATGACACAGTTTGGAGTCATGCATTTAATGAGCTCTGAATTAGCCATACCTCTCAGGAAGAGAGATCCCAGCTAGTATCATAATAAACAGGGCAAGGAGGACAGTGGGTAAAAACAGAATAACAAACCTTGGTCAATAAGTTATCCACAAAATTTGCAACAACAAAAGACTTGAATTTATCAACTGAGAGAAAATTGTTATAAAGCTATTCTTGAACTGGCTTGTAGGTAAGATTGCATTATAAGGAATTTTCTTTGTTATTTCTGTAACTAAAGCATTCTAGTTCTCTTCTAGTGCAATTCCAAAGCATCATTATTAAGAAAAGTGTGAAATATTTCAAACACGTTGGCAAGCATAAAAATAACAGACATTCACGTACCCACTACCCAACTTTGTCAAATCCAAACATTACTAGACCTTATTTGCTTCAGCATTTATTTTTTGCTATTATTTCAAAGAAATCAAACATTAAAGCTCCCATTGAGGCCCCTGTACAAACCTAGCAATACATTTTCTCCCTTTCTTCCTGTCTCCCTTCTGTTCCTGAAGGAAATCATTGTCGTTAACTCAGTGTGTAGCATGCCCATGCTTGTTTATATTTCTTACTCTACATGTATATATCTGGCTACATTACATAATATTATTTTGCAGGCTTCTAAACTTTATATAGATGGTGTCCCACAGTGGCATCCTTTTGGGTTGTGTTTTTTGGGTTTTTAGCTCAGCATTGTATTGTGTAGATTTAGCTCCATTGATGTATGCAGCTTGAGTTGACTCACTTTGACCCATGTACATCGTGCATAAATATATCACAGTCTATGCATCTATAGTCTTTTGATGAACATTTAGATTGTTTTCAATTTATTGCCAATAATATTGCGATGAATATTCTCTTCTATATCCCTTTATGCACAGGTGTATGTTTCTCTAGTATATATACCAAACCTAGATTTAGGCACATTTTAAACTCCGTCGCATGTGGCCAAATGCTTCCCACGGTAGTGTTAGCAATTTTCTTTTCCCCACTGGAGGATAAGAGTTCCCATTGCTCCATACCCTCTCAACACTTGGTATTGTCAGATTTTTAAAAAAACTTTTGCAATCTGATAGATTGCAACGGAATTTCTTGGTTTTAATTTCTATTTTTCTGAAGTGTTTTCAGAAAAAAAGAGCTTTTTCTTCCAAAAATAAAAATACTAATCATGTTAAATATTTTTGGCAAAAATTGATACATTTTGACAGTACAACTTAGAAAAATACCATCAGGGAATTTTTCCTCCCTTAATGAGACAGTGGCTTTGATGAAAAGTGATTCTGTAAAGAGGGAGGGAAAAGGCCAGTAATATGTTGTGGGTTACCAAACAAGCCAGGGGTCACATAAGCTGTCTCCCTGCGATTGGCAGAGGACTTGGTAAGGGAATCTTGGGTTTAGGAGAAAAGTCAAGTCTGACAAGAAGATGAGGTTGCTACCTGTCAGCTGTGCTGCTGGAAAGAAAAGGTTGTGACACACATTTTCCACTGGCGGCTTGTCACAAGTATCATTTGTAAATAGACGAAATATGAATACCAAAGACCTTCATATTACACAGGCAGTTGAGGAATGATGGGATCTGGAACTAGACCCTGAACTTCCAAGTGAATAGACCATCTGTTCAGTAGAGAAGTGACTAAGCTTCTGCTTTGATGGGGTCTTTTTTTTTTTTTTTAATACAAAGATCCCAGCAACACATTTCACTGGTTTTATTTTTATATCATAGCACACAAATTTCTCTGTGATAACTGAGTCAGATTTCTGAATGAAAAGGTAGTTGTTAGTAACATGTCTCTGTTGAAGTAATTACTAAAATTATTTTCTCCGTATCATTACTTCTAATGGGTTACGGAAATCACATTTTAATTTCTAAACATCATTTCTATCTGAAGTGCTTAATACTGCCACATCCTAATCTCCTTTTGTAGGAGATTCTTCTACTTGTTGTGATGGATGAGTGGTCCAGATTTTTTTTTTTTTCCTGCATAAATGAGGAAATTGACTTAAGGCAGAGGGTCATGGCTGCATAATAAATCATTCTCAAAGATAGGATTAAGATGAGCTTTTTAACTCTTCCTCCTGTTTGGTACTTCTCTCACTAGAGTAATTCCTGAAACTTTGCCAAGATGTAGCTCCTGGCAATAATTCATAACTTAGCTCAGCTTACCAGAATGGCAAAGATTTGAGGAAGAAATTGAAGAGGACGTTTTCTCCGACTAACCCCTAACAACCTTACGCTATTTTCGCTGGTGTTCTTGGTGCTTTGTACACCAGCACCAGGATGATGGTGCTGCAAATTGGCAACAACCCATTTATAAGAGGTGAAGGGAGAACAGGGTCTCCATTTCTTCCCATCTTTGAGTGCTAGTGGCAGACACCTTCATTCTCCCACCCTAGGGATCAGTCACTGGAACAGTGAGTCACTTTCACCGATACTTCCATGCTGGGTGGGGGCAAATGCACTGGGACGCACTCAAGCAAAGCTCTTGGTGCCAGACAGGTGGGATTTCTCTCATATAGTAAAAGCTGTATCTTTCCCAATAGATTTATTTATTTTTATTTTATTTCCATGCACACGGTGAACTGGGTAAATAATCACATTTCTCGGGTTGCTTAGGACATCCAGATCCAAATTTGTGGCCAACCTCTTGCAAACCCAGCCCTTTGGCACACATGATTGCATTACCTTTATTTTTCCCTACCCTTGCTTGCTCTCATTCTGATTGCCCCATTACTTTATTTTTTTCCCATTATAGAGTGTGTGCTTTAATAAACCTCCTCAAATCCTAGAATGAAATTCTCTTCTCCAGGCAAATTCTTAGGCAGGTTTTGCTGAGCGAACAGTAATGAACACACACTAAGGTGTTGTGGAATTACCATATTTTAGCCATGTTAGTAAGATGACTGTTTACAAGTAAGTTTTAGTACAGCAGGACTTAAAACCAGGATATGTTGGGGAGAAAACCAATAACTTCCCAGTTCCAGGTGACTTTTCAGCTGGGAATATGTGTGAGATTATGGATTAAGACACTGCTTTCCAAAGTGTGCCCCATGGAATATTTGCTCCTGGGATATGAGATATTATCTAGTGCTACCTTAAAGGGGGAAAAAAAAAACAGGAAAAAAATAAGGAAAGGAAAAAATATTGTGATCACATTGCAGAAATGTGGAATTAAGCAAAGCTATTCAGATTTTTTACTGAAAAACTTCTCAGAGTCAGAGTCTTTAATATGCAAATATATTCTGGCTTTCCCAGAAGGGGAGATGGAGTTTAGCTTCCTAAACTCATTTGGCCCCAGAGTCTGGTTTAGGGAAATCTCTGATGCTCTCCCATTCTCCACTCTACCAAACCCCAACAACACACTGGAGATCATAGTAATAGGAGAGGAATAAAATCTTCAACTCGGTCGGGCTTGGTGGCTCAGCCTGTAATCCCAGCGCTTTGGGAGGCCGAGGTGAGAGGATTGCCTGAGCCCACGGGTTCGAGACCCGCCTGGGCAACTAACTTGGCGAGACCTCATCTCTACAATAAATCAAAAATTAGCCGGGCGTGGTAGCAGACGCCTGCAGTTCCAGCTACTTGGAAGGCTGAGGCGGAAGGATTGCCAGAGCCCAGCAGGTCGAGGCTGCAGTGGCACTGCGCTCGTCTGAGTGACAGAGTGAGACTTCAACTCAAAAAAAAAAAAAAAAAAATCTTCAACTCGTTCTCTCCGTGAAGGCTTCGTGGGTTAACGACCCAGATGCCTGGGTGATCTGCAGTACACTTAGCTCTCAGGACAGCAGTGCCCTCCCGAGTCAGAACAGATGCAGTGGTGCTGGAGAAAGCACCACTCTCCAGGGTACCCCTCCCCTGCTGGTGGCTAACAGGTGTTGGACCCCTGGAAGAGGACAGTGTCTCAGGAGAGGGGCTGTCACCAATGAGATTCCACATTGCTGCTCTCAATCCAGCAGTACCAGGTCTCTGATATGACCAATCACAGTCATATCCAGCTTAATTCAACCCTGCCCAGCATTTTTCTGGTTAGTCACATCTAAGGAGAATTAGGACACACTAAGTTTTACAATTAAATGTTCTACAACAAAATGAGGATCTAGAGTTTATTTTTCTTCTAACTTTAATTTAGATTTAGAGGTGCAAAAATAATTGCCAGGATTCTGTTTGAAAATGGCCATAGCTGGAAGATTTATAAAAATGCGATTGTCAATCTTTGCTACTAAAAGACAAGTTTCAAAAAAGCAAAATGTTGGGTTACTGGAAGGTTCACCAAGTAAGACGAATAGGCCCCACTCATCCAAGGTAAGCTACAGAACTCAACATTCCTTGTTGAGTAAGAATATTTTGAATAGTACAATGAGATTCTTATTGCTAAACTTCCCTAGATTCAGTCCATGAAGGAGTTTATTATCTGCCATGTGTATATTACTGTTCTGCCCCTGACTCTTGAATTAAAACATTTAAAATTTAGGTAGATCAGGGCATGGCCTTTGGAACCCATCACTCAGCAGGGTCTCCTGAACATTCACATGGGAGGGAGGCACATTCTGATCTGGAAATGCACTAAGGTGGGGTCATGGAGCCCTTGGGGCTAACCACCAATTCAAGTGTACACTTACGGGTCAAAGAGATAACATTCAAAGAGATAGCAAGGTCCTGAAGCCAAATAGCTTTCTAAAAAAGCCACTTCTCTTAAAAAAAACCAAGAGTAATAAATAATGAAAAATAATAATAGCAGTTATAAATAAGTAATACAAAGGAACCAATTTCTCTCGCCAATAGTTTCATAGTCAGAATCCCACAATTATCTTCACGGGGACGCTTTTTGCACCTTTCAAAATCTGTCTGGCTGTGGTACTTGGTAGCAATTGTGAGGGATACAGGAGATGCGGGAAAGATTCCAGTGTTAAAGGACACTGTCCCAAGTAACCCAAGGATGTTCTTATTCTCTGTGGCTATAGCCAGTGAACACATGCTGATACCAATATTTTGAGTACAAGACCTCCTTACTCACTGCTTTCAGGGTTAGGCATATTAGCCCTCACTGCCAGGTATAGTCTACCTTTTCCCAATGAATTTGAACTTGGAAAAGAACCTGTACTATGCGGCAAGACTTGCCTGGGGAGAATGCGTCATGGCACCACACCCACCGGGCACACAATAATTTAAGTACTATGCCAGTTGATACAGGTGCATATTATGAATTACTGGGGAAAGAAACACATCATGCAACATGCCAAACCATTCATTGGCTCAAGGCACGAGATGGAAGACCGGGTAGAGCAGAAAAGCCTCAGCCAGTGAGTGGAAAATAAGACAAATGATGCAACAGGAGTCTGATGAGCAATGGGAACTCATGGTTCTATGAGTCTTCAGTGCTCATAGTACTTACACAAGCTTTATCTAATTAATCTTCCCTGTGCCTTGAGAGGTGGCAAGGCCCATTATCTTCAATTTGGTAGATGTGGAAATAGAGACCAACATTAATTTACCCTTGGTGATTCAGTGATTCAGCAGCAAACCCAGAAGTATACTTGTTTTCTTTTTTTTTTTAATTTCAATTTTAAAGATGTAGGGTACTCTTCAAAATTAGGTCTACAAATGGTCATTGTACAGGTAAAGTTTGGGCCTCACTTTGGTCCCCACTTCACCTGGTTTGAGATCAAGTACCCTTATTGATGAAGTGTGCTTCCCTGCTCCCCTGGCAGTTTCCCACTACTGCCAATCCCTTTCTTATAGTATTATGATAATTGTTCTGGGTCCGAGAACATGTGGTATTCAGTTCCTTGTTTCTGTGACAGATCACTGAGTATTACAGACTCTAATTCCATCTAAGTTGCTGTGAAGTTCATAATTTTGCTTTCGAATTCTCAGTCTCTTTCCCCCTCCAAGATACTGGAGCTTAGTTGAGAAAAATGTTGTTTTCATTATGGTCATCTATCATGCAGTTCCAGATTCATCACTGGCATTTTGTTGTTCATGTGACTTTGACCAAATTGCTTGATCTCTCTGAGATTATCTGCAAAATGGGTATAAATACTTGCCTTGTCTATCCTACAGGATTGTCATGGGCTCATATAAAATGTTTGTTAAATTCCTTCAAAAACCATGAAGGCTTATTTTTAACCAACATTGTACAATTTGTTTTCAAATATACATTTTTTCATATATAATATTTCTGGCAGTTCAGGAAAATAAATGACTTCTATATGCATTTTACTTTATAAAAGTGTGATTAGCTTGAAAGCCAGATTTACACTTTCCCCCCACCAATAACTCAGAATAATATCTTTTAAATGTTAAGATGAAAAATGTCTTTGTAAAATAGAATGAACATTACATAACACCTTACTTGGTGCCAAATACACAATACCTGTTCAGTAAGTATTTATTGAATAGATGATAAATGGATTCACTTTGTGGATAATAAATCCAGTGGTTGATAATATGGATGTCAATGTGTATTAGTTGAATTTTCAGAAAAACCAAGACCTACAGAATTTATAACAATAAATATTATTGGTTTTATGAATCAATCGAGTCCATTTTATAAGGAACACCAGTATAATGCAATATTATCCATTGGACTTACTATAATATTGGGATTAAATTTAAAATTTCATCCGACAAATAATAAAGATGTATATTATGTCAAATTCTAAATCATGCAGTTTTATCATGACTCCCAAGGGTTCATACATATATACATTCATTTATTCATTGATTCATATGTTTAATAATTGTCTACAATGTGGCAAGCATTGTATTAGAACCTATGTAAGAATTTTTCTTCCTTTCAAATAGTTTATTTTTTATCCAATCTCTCAAAAAGCAGCAATTTTTGCTAAAATAGTGTCTTCATTTGAAGGTCATATTGGTTTTTAACCCTAGGCTAAGGTCACAGTAGGCCACTTAAGTGTAGAAGCCATCATTCTAAGAGACTAAGATTAAAAAGAACGAGTATATTTGATTTTACCTGGTGCTGGGTGGTAGAACAGGACACTTCCCTTAATAAATGAACTGATCTTCCAAATGAAGGATGCATGTGCAGGAGAAGAGAGACAATTCTATGGGTTCTTGATATAATATTATGAAATACTTTGAAGGGTCAAGTTTATTTCATTTGCAATTTTAATTATGTCTTTAAAAACATAATTGAGAACAAAATGTACTTGAAAACTATAAGAATAGTAAAAAGAACTTACTTTATTATCATAAATATGCTTCTGAGATTCATTTCCTTTCCCATATTTTTAAATTCATATTGAGATATTTGATTATTTGCAGGTGATGTTTTGGATATGCCAGTCTCATTTTGGATTCCTGTCATGGTGTTAAATTCTTGTCGTGGTGTTTAACAAGGGGACCTTATTTGCATGATCACAAGGCCTGATGCTTATTCTGCCAATGTGACCCGGTATCCAAAAATTTAGGAAAAATACAATGTCCCCAAATGAGTAACTCCATATAAAATTTTCTTTCCAAAATTTATCATTCCTTTCTTCACTAGGGTAAAGACTAAATTCCTTTCATCCGGAAACACAAAAATACCACCTAGGTTGGGTTCTGACCTATTTTGAGAAAAACACAGAGAAACAGTGGAAATTCTCCAATTCTACCATTACTATAATACCTACAAATGCCACCAAGGCAGCCTACAGAATACTTCCTGAACCTAATGATGTTGCTTCATTCCTGAAAAGACTATGACATCTCTTTCTTAAATGATAAAATGCATAGAAAATAACACTTGTCTAGACAGTGCTCATAAGCAATGTGCTCCTCTATATATTATAGAAGCAGGTAGAAATCCTTCTGTGGTGGCAAGAAAGATGAAGTAGTAAGGGAGGATGTTGGGAGACACTGACATTCTTGGCACTGAGTCAAGAGACAGAAGGGAAGGAGGGGGAGGGAGTGGCAGGGGGAAAAGGGAAAAGAATCAGAAGTTGAGTAAAAAGAAGAGATGGTGAGTGGAAAAGAAAGAAGAAAAGATTGAGAAATAGGGAAAAAGGGATATTCAGTAGATGAGGTACAATGAGGGAAGAGGAAAAGGATTGACAGGAAAGTGAAAACAGGAAATGGATACGGCAGAAGGAGGAAGATGAGCATAAGAAAGGTTGTCCTTCCAGAGGTCAGCAAACTACAGCTCGTGGGACATATCCAGCCTACTGCCTGTTTTTGTCAATGAAGTTTTATTGGGACACAACCAGGCCCACTGATGCACAAATGGTCTATGGCTGCTTTCTTTATTCTATTTTTATTTTTATTTTATTTTATTTTATTTTATTTTTTATTATGGTATTGTGGGGTACAGTTAGGGGTTAGGTATACAAAAATGCTTCGTTCAGGCACCCTTGTCGATAAGAGGTGTCTCCCCATCCCCAGACAGATATTTACCATCATTAATCCCATCTATGGCTGCTTCCATACAACA
>CAUYQG010225038.1:0-36694 GCA_963574415.1 Tarsius wallacei | reverse complement strand
ACTCTGTCGCCCAGACTGGAGTGCAGTGGCCGCTCCCGGCCACCGCAGCCTCGACCTGCTGGGCTCCGGCGATCCTTCCGCCTCAGCCTTCCGAGTAGCTGGAACTACAGGTGCGCGCTACCACACCCGGCTGATTTTTTTTTGATTTGTTGTAGAGATGAGGTCTCGCTTGCCCAGGCGGGTCTCGAACCCGCGGGCTCAGGCAATCCGCTCACCTCAGCCTCCCAAAGGCGCGGGATTACAGGCTGAGCCACCGAGCCCGGCTTGAAAGATATTTTTACTTAAAACGAATTTCTGGTTTAGTAATTATCTTCTTTCATCAATAGGCAACTTTACACTGTACTTTTGTTTCCACTATTGCTGTTGAGAAGCTAGATGCCAATCAAACTGCAATTTCTCTGATAATCCTTCCACTCTCTCTAGCTGCTCTAACATCTTTTCTTTGTCTTTAGTACTCCAAAGTTTCAGTAGGATGCGTACAGGTAAGGATTTCTTACGATTCACTGCAGTATGCATATCTTTCACTAGTTCTGGAAAATGTTTATCTCTCCAAATGTTGTTCCTTTCTCATTTTTTATTCCCAGAATTCCAATTAGATATCTAGTAGGCCTTCAAAATTGGTTTTCTACTTCTTTCTCTCTTCTGTGATGCATTCCAGATAATTTAACTACATCTATGATGTATTTATCTCATTAAATCTCTCTTCAGCTGGGTCTAATCTGCAGTTAGGCCCATCCATTGATTTTTAAACTTTTTTTTTTTCAATTCTAAAAAACTGTTAAGTTCCTTTTCAAATCTGCTTGGTGATACTTTCAATCTATTGGTTTTACTTCTTTAATTTCTCTAAACACAGGAGAAAATTTATTTTGCATTATATGGTAATTTTAATACCTTAGTCTAAATAGGTCCTGTATACTTTTCCTGCTCTCATGACCCCATCACTAATACTGTCTGGTGTTTTTGCTCATGGTGCCACGTTTCCTTATTTGTTTTGTAATTTTTAAACTGTGATCTCACATTCCTTAAAGCTTTACCTGTGGGAATTATTTGAGGTTTGGGTTGAAGGAGGATTCCTCTGGATAAAACATTCATTTGACTCTGTCAGGTGCCAGGGTCCAGCTCAGGACCTTAAACTAAATTCTCAGTCTAAAGTTTTTCAGGGCACCAAGGGAATGTGAATTCATGGCCAAGCTTAGAGGAGGGCCAGCTGTGGCTATAAATCATCAGGGGAGAGAGCCATTCTCCACTCCACTCAGCACCAAGGGTAGAGACAGGCAATGTCCTTCAGTGTCTGAGGGGCTGAGGGTAGGGTTTACTTCTTGTTGACCTATGCATGGAAAATATAGCCAGTCTTCTGAGTCCCCACCTTTAACTGAAGGGTCTCCTACTACAGAGGATCCCAACCCCTGGGCCACAGACCAATACTGTGTTAGGAACTGGGCCCCGCAGCAGAGGGTGAGCAGCAGGTGAACAAGTGAAACTTCATCTGTAGTTACAGCCACTCCCCATTGCTTGCATTACTGCCTGAGCTCCACCTCCTGTAAGATCAGTGGCGGCATTAGATTCCCAGAAGAGCACAAACCTTACTGTGAACTGCGCATGTGTGGGATCTAGGTTGGGTACTTCTTATGATAACCGAATGCCTGATGATCTGAGGTGGAGCTGAGGCCGTGATACTAGCACTGGGGAGTGATTGGAAATACAGATTAACATAGCAGTGAGGTTAGACTGCACAGAGACTGTAATAAATCAATGGCTTCCAGACTCATATCAAAACCTTACCAGTGAGAGGCAAGTGAGTCGATGTACTTCAATTGTACAGCTGCATCTGGTGGCAGGCTTTAAGTCAGAATCCAACACTTATTTAGTCCTGCTCATTATTTGTCACTTCTATCCAAACCTTTCCCATACTGTGCACTTGTCTCAGTCACAGTTTTGGTAAGGCCACAAGCTAACCCTAGCCAAATAAGTAAAAAAAAAAATGTCGCTGGAGAGCACCTTGGAAAAGAGGGAAAGACCCAATGATGAGACAGCAAAAGACTCTAAGACTGACGACAAAAAGAAAGCTGCATTTAAAAGAGTCCTACTTTATTGTAACAGGTGCTTCACACTCTCCAAGCCCACTTTGTATTATATGTGGCAACTGGTTATCCAACAAAGCCATGAAACCTTCAAAATTGCTTTGCCACATGGAGACCTAGCACTCCGCATTAAAAGACAAGCCTTTGGAGTTTTTCAAAAGAAAAAAGAACATGAACATGAAGAACAGAAGCAGTTATTGAAGGCCATCACTTCAAATGTGTCTGCGCTAAGAACATCATTCTTAGTGGCTAGCCGCACTGCTACTGCTAAGAAGTCCTCTACTATTGATGAAGAGTTAATCTTGCCTGCTGCTAAGGACATCTGCTGTGTACTTTTTGGAGAGGCTGCAGTTCAAAAGGTGGCACGTGTTCCTTTTTTGGGAAGCACTGTAACTAGATGAAATAGCAGAGGATATTGAGGCACAATTGTTAGGATTAATGAGTCACCATGGTACGCAATCCAGGTTGACAAGTCTACAGATGCTGACAACAAGGCAACGATGCTTGTTGCTGTGCAACATATTTTACGGGAGGACGTGCATGAGGTTATGTTATGTGCACTTTTATTGCCAACCAATACCATAGCTGTAAAATTTTTCAAGTCTTTCAATGATTACATGTCAGAAAAGCGAATTGGTCATTTTGTGCCGGTATATGCACAGATGGAGCAGCTGCCTTGACTGGACGGCTTTCTGGTTTCACTACTCGGGTCAAAAAGGTCACTTCCGAATATGAGTCTACACACTGGGTCATCCCTAGAGAAATGTTGGCCAGCCAAAAAATGTCACCTGAGCTTAACAACATCTTGCAGGATGTGATTAAAAGTATCAAGCACATTAAAGCACATGCCCTTAACTCACATCTGTTTGTGCAGCTCTGTGGAGATGGACGCAGAGCATACACACACCTTCTCTTACACACAGAAGTGAGATGGCTTTCTAAAGATAGAACACCGGCAAGAGTTTCTGAGTTACAAGAACTACTCCAGAGATTTCTTTTCAAAAAACAGTCATTACTGGCAGCATATTTCAGTGACACAGAATGGCTTGCAAAACTTGCTTACTGATGTGAGGTATTCAACGAACTCATCTGTCACTTCCGGGGAGAATGACAATTGTGTTCAAGTTGACAGAAAAAAGTGGCTACATTTAAAACCAAACTAGAATTATGGGGACAATGCGTGAACAATGGGGTTTTTGACATGTTTCAAACATCAGTAGAGATTTTGAAAGCGACTGAGCCAGGGCCTTCTTTTGCCCAGCTGGTGCATGATCACCTATCTCAGCTTTCAAAAGAGTTTGAGCATTGCTCCCCAACCGCAGAAGACCCCCAAACTGGGAAGGAATGGATCTGCGACCCATTTGTGAATAAGCCAGGTGAATCGACTTGGGCTGTGCGAGAAGAGAATCTGCTTGAGATGCCAAATGACGGTGGCCTTAAAAGCATGTGTGAGACAACTTCGTATTTCCATACGTTATGAATTAAAGTCAAGGCTGAATATCCTAAGATTGCCGCTGAAAAGCCTGCTTCCATTTCCAATATTCCATCTTTGTGAAGCAGGGTTTCTGCAGTGACAGCGACCAAAACGAGATCATGAAGTAGAATGGGCACAACCGACGCACTTCGGGTGTCACTGCCTTCTATCACCCCCCAGATAGGACCATCTAGTTACAGGGAAATAAGCTTAAGGATCCTACTGATTCCGCATTATGGTGAGTGGTATAATTATTTAATTATATATTACAACGTAATATTAATAGAAATAAAGTGCCCAATAAATGCAATGTGCTTGAGTCATCCTGAAACCATCTCCCTCACCCTGACCTGTGGAAAGACTATCTTCCACAAAACCAGTCCCTGATGCCAAAAAGGTTGGGGCCACCGTCCTGTTAGACTCCTCACCTTACGATTTGCCTCTTGCCTCTGCCATAATTCTGGCCCAGAGCTGCTTCACACCCCCACCCCTCAGCCTCAGTGCCCGGTGACCCAGCGACGGGGCATAAGAGCAGGGAAAGGAAACTAGGCAACAGTGTGACTGCACGTTCCCCCACTGCCTTTGTGGTCATGACCACAACCTGGCTCTTACCGGGTCGGACTTTAAAATATCAGCCATTGAGTTAACCCACTTTGCTTTGATGTCCTGGCCTGGAAATTCTGTCTTGTTTTTGAGGGGGTCGAATGTTTCCAGATAGTATTGTCTATTTATACACTTGGTGTTTATGACATAAATGAAGTTACATCTCAGTATGTTAGTTCTAAAGTCAGCAAGCGACACAAACATAAAATATACTCAGAATCACCCTTTAAAAATCTTGCAACGCCTGTAGAAAACATTATGTCGGTTTGGCAATGAACAGGGAGTCCGACAAACCCCGTTTTCTTCCAGTCTGCTGCTCTTCTGTTGGCACATGACTAAGGTAACTGGCTTGTGTTTAGGACCACAGAGAATGCAAACGTTTTCAGACACTGCCCCCAATGCCAAGGTGAACGACACTGTGAGGATCCCCTTGGGACTAACACTTCCTGCTCCCTTGAGAGTAAGCTCCCTGGGAGGCAAGGTAGATGGATGCCCCTAAACCACCTACATCATTGTTTCTTTTGCGCTTTGGGGGGCAGGGCGAGGGTCTTTGTCTTGCATACATTGCTTGTTTTTCCTGCTGTACTCTTTTAACAAGTGCAGAGACCATGTGTTACCAATTTTCACATGACCCAGAGCACCCAGCACTTGGCCATGTAAATACTTACATGGGAGCTGCTTGGTAAATAGTTGACTGAATGATCAACAACAGTGTTGCCCCATGGGTGGCAAGAGCCTTCCAACTAACAACGCAAACTATGCTTCTGCAAACAGCAACAGGCCAGATACCATGCGTGGCCATCCCAACTTCTAGGCCAGGGCTCCCACTGCCCACCACTGTCTGAAGGTCAGGGACGCAACTTGCAGTGAGATCCTCTGACTCACAGCTCTCTCATTTCAGAAAAGGGAGAACTCATGGTGATTTTCCTGCCAGTGAAGGCGGCCCAGACCTCGAGCTACAGGAACATACAAGTGAAGTTATGTTTCTCCCTCCAAAGTCTGAAGTGAATAAGAGAAAATAAAAAAACTTAATTTCTAAATTACCTAAATGCAAAGACTTTTTTGCCTCTTGGATTTGTCTCTAAGATCTTTCCAACTGACTGGGGTAGCCTGGTAGTATCTTCTGGTAACCTCTGGATTGATAAGAAAGGAAGTGAATACATCCAGTTATTTATATCCCGTGACATTAGAAGGACAGCTGAAGAGTGCGGCCAACCTACTGCCCCTCACCTTCCTGGGCCCAGCTCCAGTACAGAGACACGAACAACACAGGCACAAGAGCGTCAAATCCATTTCATGAAACTCTGCCTGGGTGACACGAAGGCCGGGCACAGCTGTAGGGGTCTGCTTGGAATGCAGGCAGCCCAAGTAACTCTGCAAGTAGTCACATGGGACACTGACTGCTGCCTGCCCACAGCAGCACCAAGCCCTTGGCCCACAGAGAAAGCTCGCCCTTGGCCCACAGAGAAAGATCTTTTAATTTCTAAGGAACAATGCAGGCACCTGGTTCAGTTCAGATGTCAAAACCAGCATGAGCTCAAGTGTCCATCTATGGGGGAAGATTTACTTTCTATTTGCAAATGAGTATTGAATGATTTTAATAAAATGGTATTTTAAGGAATTCTTTGGTAAGACACAAAAGTAGTTTATACAATAAGCCTAATTCTTCTAAGAAAAATACACATAACTCATGTCTGAAAACATATTTAACTCTTACCAATCTATAAAAAGCCATGTTCCCTTATTCTGGTCCATTTTCTTATTACAATAAACCAGTGAGATGGGCATGGTAAAAGGACACCATGGAACAGAGGGAGAAAAGTCTTTGAATGACTTTCAAATGTTATTCAGTGAAAAGTGTTTCTTTTTGTGACTATATGTAAGTGTTCACTTTTTACATAGTGAGTATCCTAAGGAAAGACCAATGAACATATTTGACAGAACGGTTTTTGGTGTAAGGATACTTAATAGCTACCCTTTCATGAAAATTTAAAACTTGCAAGGCTGATTAAAATCAAAGTTCTTAGGATCTAATTCCATGATCTACCTACCATACTAGTTCGAAGCATCATCTACTTAAGCATATCTGATTTTTTATACAGCTATATAAAACCCAGATTTAGAAAAGTAATGACCAAATCGTTAAAAGAAAAGTGACTTACTTTATAAAAAGTTAATTTAATTTCTTAAAGAGCTTTAATTTCCTTATAGAGAGCTCTGGCAATGAAGAGAGAGAGAGTAAAACAATGTGAGGGGCCTTCGTCTCATTTCTGCTCTTCGTGAACCTTCTAATTAACCTTTGGGATCTGATCACGATGACTATTGTTTTTTGCTCACTGTTGAAAATCTCTGATGAGGCTTAATAATGGGTTTTTATATAGCTTTGAGTTCAAAAGAACAGCCTCATGGAGGGAGAGGTTTCGGGGTCTTACTCTGCCCCCCAGGCTGGAGCACAGCAGCATGGTCACAGCCCCGCGCGGCTTCCAACTCTTGGGCTCAAGAAATTCTCCCATCTCAGTCTGCTAAGCAGCTAGGACTACAGGCGCACGTAACCAAGCTCCGCTAGTTAAAACATTTTTTTTTGTAGAGACGAGGTCTGCTGTGTTGCCTAGGCTGGCCTCGAACTCCTAGCCTCAAGCAATCTTCCTGCCCCGACCTTCCAAAGTGCTGGGATTACAGGCATGAGCTACTGGGTCTGGCCTAAACTTTTTCTTTTTTCTTTTTTTTTTACTGCAATATATGTTAAAAAGACATCCTGCACTGCCCTTGAACACACACATAAATCCCTTTATGACTTGATACAAGTCCCACAATCCTTACTTTTATTACAGATGGATCCTGGTAGTCTTCTTTCTATTCACTCTGCTCCACTGGGGCATGGGGCAGATGATGGCTGGGACCAGTGGTATGCTAGAAAATGTTTAACTGGTCCTCCGTGGTACAGCAAACGAAAGCCCCAGCTTTGTGTGGTTGGCTGATTTCCACCGCAGTAGAGTTACATAAGCAACATGAAGTTACTGAAGGCAGGGCTGTGAAGGGGCACGTCCCACAGGCTCTCACGAGAATGGCTGTGACCCACTAAGTTCACTGGATGACTCACTACTGGGTCATGACCCCAGCTGAACAACCATTGCTCTAGAGCACAGACAACCACAATCTTTGCTGGTCCACAGGAAGCAGAGAGGGGCCAGTATATACTGCTTCTGGGAGATTCTGGATGAGATCCATGTGCCAGAGACAACAGGCTTCTGGGCCTTGGGGGAACAGTGCATGCCTACTCTGCCTGGACCACTCTGCCTTCAACCTCCCCAGACTGACCACCTGGGGACACTGGGAAGCAGCAGCAGTAACCTCAGGAAAAAAATCCTCTCTCTGTGCTTCGGTTTCTCCCTCTAACATGGGAATAGCAACTTGTGTCTTCCACTGGATCATCGAAAGGGTCAAAGGAGATAATCCACATGAAAGCATCTGAAAATTACAGAGGGCTCTACAGGGTATTATTCACAGGAAAGTGATTCCGTTTTACAAAATGTTAGTCATAATTAAAAACGCCATCTGTCTCTCCATCTGAGCTCATCAATCATTCACCCTGGGTCTCTGAGATTCCGAAATATCCAGATGTGTCTCGAGGCTGCCTCCTTGGGCTCCCCACTGGTTCCTGGTCCTCTGTCCTTTAAACTCTGCTGCTCTTCATCTTTCCCTGGGAGAACTCATTCTTGCTCAGCTTTAACAGGTGTCTCTACAGGGACAATCGCTAAACTCCACGTCTGGCTCTGACTCCTCCCTGGCTTCCGAGAAAAACTTCCTGAGTTTAACGTTCAGCCATCATCCAAACTTGACTTTGAAAATACCAGCCATACTGTCTGTCCTACTCACCCATAATGCTAATTTTCTAAATGACATAAGCATTATCTCAGTTACCAAGGTCTAATTTAAAACCACTGCACGCCCAGTACAATGGCTACTATTAAAAAAAAACATAAAATAACAAGTGTTGGTTTGCATGTGGAGAAATATAAAGGCTTGTGCTCTGTTAGTGGAGTATAAAACAGTGCAACCACTATGGAAAACAGTATAAAAGTCCCTCAAAAAATTAAAAATAGAATTACCATACAATCCAGCAATTCCACTCCTGTGTACGTGCCCCCAGGGAATCAAAAGCAGGGACTTGAACAGATATTTGTACATCCACGTACCTAACAGCATTCTTCACAATAGCCAAAAGTAGAAGCAACTCAAGTGTCCATTGGTAGATGAATGCATTAATAAAGTGTGGTGTTTACATATATTGGAATATGATTCAATTTTCAAAAAGTGGAAATTCTGACATATGTTACAACAGACAAACCACAAGGACTTTATGCTAAGTGACATAAGCCAGTCACAAAAGGACTAACACTACTTAATTCCACTTATACGGGGTACCTTGAGTAGTCAAGTTCATGGGGACAGAAAGTGGAAAGGTGAATGCCAGGGCTAGGGCAGGGGAAATTGAGCATTTGGGTTTAATGGGTGCTAAGTTGCAGTTTTGCAAGATAAAAGAAGTTCTGGGGCTGGCTGGTGGTGATGGCTGCACAACAATATGAATGTACTTGATGCCACTGAACTGTATACTTGAAAATGGTTAGGCCGGGCTCGGTGGCTCAGCCTGTAATCCCAACTTTGGGAAGCCGAGGCGAGAGGATTGCCTGAGCCTGCAGGTTCGATACCTGCCCGGGCAACTTGGCGAGACCTCATCTCTACAATAAAAAAATCAAAAAATTAGCCAGGCATGGTAGTGCGCGCCTGTAGTTCCGGCTACTTGGAAGGCTGAGGTGGAAGGATCACCAGAGCCCAGCAGGGCGAGGCTGCGGTGGCCGTGAGCATGCCACTGCACTCCAGTCTGGGTGACAGAGTGAGGCTCCAACTCCAAAAAAAAGAAAAAGAAAATGGTTAAAACAGCACATTTTGTGTTCTGTATGCTTTACCACAATTTTTAGAGAGACATTCCACAATTGCAGACATTAAGCTGTCACTTATTCTGCTCCAGGCATTATACGATGTGCTATGGCATGCACTGTTATATTTAAGACCACATTTGTGTAGATGCAAGCAGCTCAGGGTGGAAAGCAGGGGAAATGCACTGTTTTGGTCTGCCTGGTGACCCTGTGCATCTGCTCATGGTCTCAGCCCCTTCCACTTCCTTTGGAAAATCGCCCCCAACTTCCTCTATTCCAACCAAGGTATTATGGCCAGACCACAAATGTTAACTCTATAGCCCCTTGACCACAAAGGCTAGCAAGTGGCCCATCCCTGGCCAAAGTCTGAATCCCCTTGTCTACAGCAATAGCTTCATGAGGTGGTCTTGTCATCCAAGGCATGCCAATCCCAGTGCTTCCCTGAATTTATGTCCATATGTACACACACACACACACACACACACACACACACACACACGTAGAAAAACAGAAGCTCTCTCTTCATTCTGTGGTCACTAAGCTTGGAAGAATAAGACTGAAGCTGCTCAGAACACATCTCTCCATCTGACCTTGCCCTTGGAAGAAGCCACATAAAACGAGAAATAGGTCACCGTGATGGTAAATGCAAAGGGAGGAGAAAGATGGAGAGAAACAGCATGAAGCAGAGAGGGGACCGGGGAACAAGACAGATCTGAGCAGACTCAGTTCCCAAGATTGCCAGTGTTCTCTCTAGTGACGGGAGTCAGCAGCTCGCCCCTTTTCTTAGGTATTTCAGTTGGGTTCAATTCCTTGCAACCAAATGTATTCTGGATACCACCAATAGAGACCCACACGTCAGAACCATTAGAATGAAGATGAAAGTTGGAAGTTCTAAAAATGAATTAAAACATAAAATAAGCCCAAAGAAAGAGGATAAAAACCTCAAAGGCAGAACTGACCCGAGGCACTCCCTACGAAACCAGCAACTCTCAGCTTTGCTGGAGTCAACTCATAGTAAGGCATTTGGTGAAAAATTAATCTTGGACATATTTTCTAAAGAAAACCAGAGGAAGGAACACGTAAGTGGAAAAAACACATTTCTCACTGATTGTTGGGATGATTAAATGAAAACAAATCTATGTAAAGACGACAGCACCTGGGATACAGCAGGCGCTCAACACATAGCTGCTGTTACTATCATGATTTTTCAGACCAGAAGACTCAAATTACCATTAAGAGAACAGCACGAGTTTCAGTGCTACATACAGTGACTTCAAATTCATTTTCTCAAGGGTTTTAACAAGCTGTTTCTATCTGTGTTGTTTAAAAGTCATCCGGGAATGGAAGTTTTAAAGAAACAAACAGTACAAGAGTATCGAGTTACAAGCGTCCTTCTGCCCTTGACTCTCAGTTCTCATCTCAGGGGCCGGCTCCTGACACGGCCCACGTGGGCATGTGTCTGTCCTTCTCAGGACTGCCTATGCACACACAGACACCTATTCCTCCTCCCCCTTTATACAAATGGAGCATAATCTGCATACTTTACAGGCACTGGGGTTTTTCTTGCATGTTTTACATAACAATATATCTCAGAAGTGGTTCCATATCAACATCAGCATCTACCTTCGCAAGAACTCTTCAAGTGAGCCACAGAACATCCAAATCCCCACACGCCCTTCTGGTGTGGGTCTCGTGGGGTCCTCCACTGCCCACTCTCCAGCTCCACAGACTTTGCACGGGAGACTGAAACAGACCCTAGAGTCGGTCTGTCATCTTGTTATCATGCAACCCGGAGATAACAGGAAACAGCCTCTTCCTCTCTGAAAGCAATGGCCCCCCAGGAGAGAGTTCCAATGAAGCAGGAGATAAATTATTGGAGCTTACGATTTAGAGATATTATTACAAGTGACACTCCTGTGCGTCCTCTGAAAGGCAAAGGGAGAATTTCCCCTCGTACAAGCATCATGTAAGAAACCAAAAAGAGGCTGGTGGGGAAAAGAAGTTTGACCTTGGTTGGGAATAATGGCAGCTTTGCCACATAGACTGACAGACAAGCAGGAGACTATCAAGCTGACAATGCTACTAATTTTAGAGGTTGAAGCTGCTGGAGATTCTGTGTACTGACTGAGGAGTCAGATATCAGTTCACTGTCATCATAAGGCCATGTCCCTGGCTCCTCTGAACTAAAGCTGGGGATCCACATTCACCGATCCTTTCTTGGTGTTCTTCCTATAAGTTCTGAAAGGCTCCTAAGGCTGCTATTTTATGTTTGTTCTCCAAACAGCCCCCAATTCTTCATTACTCTCTGCTGGCGTTCCCATGCATGTCCTCACTCTGGGCTTCACGGTGCATCTCGTGTCCTTCCCTAACCTGTCCCTGCTGACCCCTTTTGTCCATTAACAAGAGAATGAGTAGAGCTGCCGCTCAACCTTTGATGACCCATGCTCCATCAGCCAAGAAGATTTTCCTCAGTTTAGCTTTCTGTAGATTGTTTTATAAAAGGTATAAATTTCTTTTCACAAATTTCATCTTTATGCATACAATTACATTATAGTTTGTGCTTTTTAAATGTATGATACATCCCCTCTTTTCCCTCTCTTGGAATGCAACCCAGGAAACACTGAATTAAGGATGAACTGTACCATTTCTCTTCAGTCTACTCCATAAAATGTTCTTCATCCTCCAAAAAACCCTGTCCTAAACGTCAATCTTTTATCTTACAGACCTTAGTCTCATAGAATGACAGTTTGGCCTACATATCATCAAGCCAGTCAAGGGGCTTGTGTATCTCGTGAGGTTGAGTCTACTTATTATGTTAAATTTGCCAGTTTTGGCAGTAGTGGGAAACTGCTGGGCTGCTGGGGGGGCGGGGAGCAGGGCATGCTTCATCAGTAAGGGTACCTGATCTCAAAACCAAGTGAAGTAGGGACCAAAGTGAGGTCCAAACTTTACCTGTACAATGATCATTTGTATACCTAACCCTGAATTGTACCCCACATCTTTAAAATAATTTAAAAATGAGAATTATTCTAATTAAAAAGAAAAATGGACAATTTGCTTATTTCTCTATGCTTTACGTTTAATGTATTTAAAAACAACCCAAAGCTATTGTGGCAGACACCTTCAGATGGTGTCTGGCAACTCTTGTCTCCTGGCATTCATGCTCTTATATAATCTTCCCTTGGGTGTGGGCTGGACTTAACGACTCACTCCTAGTAAAGCAAATGCAGCACACATTATGGGACTTTACTTCCAAGATTCAGTCATAAAAAGAGTGTGGCTTCCACCTTGGGGGCTTTGTCACTCCCTCAGGGGCTGCTAGCTTTGGAGGCCAGCCTCAATGTCAGGAGGTAGCTGTGCTCGTTCGCTAGGGCTGCCATAACAAAATGCCACATACTTACATAACATACATTCATTTTCTCACAGTTCTGGCTGCTGGAGGTCCAAGATCAAGGTGTTAGCAGGTTTGGTTTCTTCTGAGGTCCCTGTCCTTGGCCTGCAGATAGCTGCTTTCATGCTGTGCTCTCACGTGGTCTTTTCTGTGTGGGTATATGCCTGGTGTCTCTTTGTGTTCAAATTTTCTCCTCTTGTAGGAAGTCAGACTGGATTAGGACCCAGCCTAATGGTCTCATTTTAACTTGATCAACTCTTTAGAGGCGCTGTCTCCAAACACAGTCACATTGCGAGGTATTGGAAGTTAGGGCTTTAACATATAGATTTTGGGAGATACAATGTAGTCCATGCCAGCAGCCATGAGAGAAACCCAAGTGGAAAGAGACCCAGGTAGAAAGAGGTTTGCCAAACACCAGGTGGGTGAGCTTTGAAGCAGATCCCCCCACTTTTCATCCTCCAGATGAGACCAGTGAGACCTTGAGCCAGGGTATCCAGCTAAGCCAGGAAGTTTGACCCAGGGGAATTGTGAGATCATCTTTATTACTTTAAGCCATAAGTTTTGAGGTAAAATTTGTTATGCAGCAGTAGATAACTAATACAAATAACAACTTCACCAAGGAAAAAACTGTATTAAGTGGATGCTTGGCAAAGAATATTGGGGCCACTTGAACTCTTCTGTTAATTGGGATTAAGGCCAACCCTTGATACATATTAGTCAGTGTCCTTAACTGCCAAAAGTAACGAAGTCTTTGCTAACTGAAGACTGATGCAGTTCTAGGTGCCCCCGATAGAAAAAAAAAATCACCAACATTTCTACATGTAATATCTCACCTAGCTTTCACAGCAACCCCATGAAGATATAGCAACTATTTTAATTCAGGTACATAGCACAGCGCCTGACACATAACAGGCATTAAAATATACTTCTAAATGGATGTACCTCCAGTTTACAGTTACAAAATGGTGTCTAGAGAGATTAACTAACTTGTTTAGGATTGCACAGCTACTAAGGGACAGGTGTGGGAACAGAATCCAAGTCCAGATTTTTTCTACTGTACCATTCCACCTTATGTATTGTTTTTTTGCATCTTTTTTCCTTGAAGTTCTGGGCAAAAACATTTTTTAAAAATCATAAAATGTTCTGTTAACATTTTACATTTTTTTCTTATGGGGGCTGTGTTGGGATGAATCAGGCAATAAACGACATTCTGAAAATGGTCAATCCACTTGAGTACATACACCATCATTTGCTAGTGAGTCAATTCTAAAAGAGATTTGTATTTAGGCCAGGCACAGTGTCTCACGCCTATAATTCCTGCACTTTGGGAGGCCGAGGCAGGAGGACTGCTCGAGATCAGTTCGAGACCAGTCTAGGCAACAGCGAAACATCATCTCTAAAAACAAATTAAAAAATTAGCTGGGTGTGGCGGCACGCACCTGTAGTCCCAGCTACTGGGGAGGCTGAAGTGGAAGGACTGCCTGAGCCCAGGAGATCAAGGCTGTGGTGAGCTGTGATCTGTGTCACTGCATTCCAGCCTGGGTGAGTAAGATCTTGACTTGAAAAAAAAATTGTATTTAAATCTTTTAACATCAATGAATTTAGCCTGTTTTTTTCCCCCCAACAAACTTCTGGATGAATGAAGTGCCACAGCTTCTGAATATTGGGAAAATGTTGACTACAAAGATGTATGGAGTTTCTGTTTCCTCTAGAAGTCCAAGGTATGGAAGCAGTGATTAAAATACCCATAATTTACAGGATGTGAATATTGCACAATTGATCTTAACACTGTCCAGAGACATATTGTTACATCTTATAGCAGTAGAAATGTATCTTGTCTTCCACATCCGTGTATTGAATGCCTTCTGTGTACCCAGCCCTGGTGATCTGGAAGTGAGTGACATAATTCCCAATCCGTTGAGGACTTTATCATCCACTGGTAGAGGACAACAGGTAAAATAAAGTATCTCAGCAAACTCAGTTAGAGTGGAAGGTCAAGGGTACTTGGTAAGGATGGGACTTCCAAGTGCTGAGGTGGCAAGCGAGTGTAAGAATGCCGGGGGTATAAAGGTATGTGTGGGGGAGTGGCCAGCAATAGGGCAGGGAAGAGGGCAGCCCACTCTGACAACCAGCTAAGGAGCCTGCACTTTAAAGAGAGCTTCTGAAGACTTTTAGTGAGGAGGCATCATAATCAAAATTGTTTTTAAAAGGGTACTTCAAGAGCAGTATGGAGGATAAAGAATGGACTCACTCAGGTGATGGGATCAGTATGAATACCATGGCAGTAATTCAAACAAAAAGTGTTCTCTGTTTGGATTAAGGCAGTGGATAAGAATGAGATGGACTTAACATCTGGGAGGTATTTAGAGGGAAAAGTATGATAACTGATAACAGTATGAGACCAGCCTGGGTAACACAGCATGATCCCATATCTACAAGAAATTTTTAAAAATCACCTGGGTGTGATGGCACATGTCTGTAGTCCCAGTTACTTGGGAGGTTGAGGCGGAAGGATGGCTTGAGCATAGGAGTTCGAGGTTGCAGTAAGCTATGATTGTACCACTGCACTTCAGCCTGGGCAACAGAGTGATACTCTGTCTCTAAAAAAATACAAAGTCAGTAAATAATGAATAATAATTGAATTTGTGGACTGAGGGCAGGAGTTTGAATAACTCTCAGGTTTCTGGCTCTACCTGTGATGAAGGGGAACAGGCAGGGCCAGAGGTGGAGGTGTGTGTCAGGATGTTGAGGTTAGTTCTGGATGTGCTACCTGGAGCCAAAGAGAAGTGTGGCTGGAGGACAGCTGCTATGTCCATGTTTTATGTGTCTGGTGCCCCCGGAATCGTGCAGGGTGCAACCATCCTGTGCAGCTGCAGATGACAGCTCTGGCTGGAGGCATAGGATGGGACTGCCCGTGTAGAGGTCAGCTGAAACCAGGGGAGCAGACCAAGGACGGATCCTAGGCAACGACATGAAAATGAAAAAGCAAAGGGTGAGGACTTACAAGAGAGACTAGGATGGAGCACCAGAGAGGTGATATGGATGATATTTCTCTAAGTCAAGTGATCAAATAAACTGCCCATATTGAATTCTCAGAAGATGTATCATTCGCCATACATAGAATTGTCTGGCTAAGGTTTATCTTAGAACTTAATTTAGCCTCAATATTTATACCAGGTGAAACTGTTTCTTTCTCATATCAAAGTACATTCTTTACCTAATTGGATTTTTGCATGTTTTCCTCTCACGTATCTCCTATTTGACCCCTGATCCAGTCGTTCCTGGGATTCCTTGTTCTCTGAATCTTCTCAGTAGATATTTAATCGCTAATATATACAGGTTGAGTATCCCTTATTTCAAATGCTTGAGATCAGAAGTGTTTTGGATTTTGGAATATTTGATTGTACTTACTGGCTGAGTACCCTAATTGGAAAATCTGAACGCCAAGATGCTCCAATGAGCATTTCCTTCGAATGTCATGCTGGTCAGAAGTTTTGGATTTTGGAGCACTTGTCATTTCAGATTTTTGGATTAGGGACACTCAACGTGCTGAAGATAAAAGGGAGTGTCAGAGCACTACCCTGCCAGCACTGTCCAGTGGCATGGTGACTGCACGGCGTCAGGACACATTTGTCAGCCTAAGAATTTGTAATCATCTTCTGCCTTACTCTAAAATTTAAAATTCTAATTTTCCTTGTATGTGCTTATTCTCTGAATAGGCATGCACCAAATATTGAGCTGAGCATAATTAGCTATCCATAGAATAATTAATAGAACACACGAGAACCCTAAATGTCTGAAGGAAACTTCTTCCCAATTCTAGTTACAGTCTGTATTGGTCTGTATAACTGCTTTAGTGCTCAAGTTCAGTTTTTAAAACCACAAGTCACCTTGCCACATATGAAATTATTTTTCTTTTTCCCAAGAATGAGATTTGGAAGTTAAAAAGTTACTTTAAACTGAGTTTGGTATCACGGCATATGACAGATTATAAAGATTTGTAGCATTTTGGACTTCAGTGTTGTCCTTTCTCAAAGTGTCAAGATATAGTATTAATCAATGTTACAGGAAAAATGGTTCCAGACCCGTTAAACTGAAGAAATGCTGGGTTAAAGATAAGTTTCTTTGTGGAAAAACTCCGACAGAGTCTTTAATATGCTCATTTGTACAACTCTCTAGGAAGTGGCGCAGGGTACACAGCATTTCTTAAGCTTATTTGACTATGGAGACTTGTCGTTGTGAACACATTTTGGGAAATACTGCCCTAATTTTACAGATGAGGACCCTGAGAGCAAACAAGTTTGGTGGCTTGCCCAAGTTCATACAAACAGTAGCCAAGCTGAGATAAGAACCGGTTCTGATTTTAAATTGGGTCCTCCTTTCATTATAGCAAGCTGCTGGTATGCTACTTTTCATTCTAAACTCTTCATGGAAAGCAGCATACAAAACTGATGCCATTGTTCCAGAGAAAACCTGACTCCTAAGACTCAGAGATTCCCCGCTTCTGTGGCAATGACAAGATGATCTCTCTGAGGGTCTGTCAGCTGCTCTGCGGCCATGAAATAAACTGTAGGGGTGGAGAGGTTGGGCAGGAGGAGGAGCTCCCTGAGATGCTTTAGGATGCTTAAAAGAAAAATGGACTTATGCCGAGGCTAATTCCTGGAACAGATGTGAAACCAAATACTTCATATCACAATCCTGCCCCCACCCTTTCTGAAAGAGAAACGAAATAGCAGGATTAACCTGCTCTTCATCAGACCATGCTTTGTTTCTTTCAAAAAAATCCCATGACCAGGGCAGATTCCATTTCCTGCTACTCCCCTTCCTACAGTAGCTAAGGGGAGAGACCAGGGCAGGAGAAAAGGCTCTCCTTACGCCCTGCAGTCACCAGGCCGGCAGGACAGCACTGGTAGGTTGATGCCCTAATGCTCCATTTCACCCCAATACATAGCTGGCTTTCTGTCCACGTACCACTAGGAAGTAGTCATTTGCAAATGAGCATCTCAGAATACTGACACATACATCAATCTGGGGAGAGGAAGAAATGAGAATTAGTTTAATTCTAGTGCTCTCTGAAAAGAGTATATATAGACTGAAAAGGGACTGATTCATAATGTGTGTGTGTGGTTTTTTTTAAAAGACATTTTGTTTTTGGGGGGCGGGGGTTGTTACTCACTATAGCTTTGACTTCCTGGGCTCAGGTGATCCTTTCACCTCAGTCTCCTGAGTAGCTGGGGCTACAGGTGCGTGCCACCATGCCCGGCTAATTTTTTATTTTTTTGTAGAGATGAGGTTGTCTTATGTTACCTAGGCTGGTCTTGAACTCCTGGGCTCAAGCAATACTCCCACCATGGCCTCTCAAAATGCTGGGATCACAGGTGTGAGTCACAGTACCTCGCCTAAGACATGCACTTTTAAATACAACCATAACATTTGGACCAGGAAATGACAGAGCAAAGCAGAAATTAAGTGAGATATATATATTCATGCATCACAAAGCAAGCCGTGTCATGATTTAATAGCTCAAGTGTCAGAGCCTAAACTCTTCTGTACAAGCCAAAAAGGATGGGCGTTTTCTCACTATCTTTGCTTGGCAATGACAAGCTGCTCTCCCTAACGACCCTGGCAGCTAGGCCTGCATATCAGAGGGAGCCAGTGCAGTTACCTCCTTTGTGGGCCAAGTTTGGCTGGAAAGGGTTAGCCCGGGGACAATCTTGGGTGCGCCATGGAAATGAACACCAAGAGCATTCCCGGCGGGCCAGGGGCCGGGTCACTTGAGGTATCTCTAAGAATCACCTTTCAAAGCCCAAACCACTTGTTCGACCCGTGTCACAAGCGGGCAACAGGACAGTGTCAGGGAGGGGCACGCAGGAGCAGGGGAACGGAAGGGATAACAGCGGGAGAGGAGCTCCTGGTGGCGCAGCTAGCCCCATTCTCAGCTGCTCTTCTGAGGGGAAGCTTAAGATTCTGAAACTGTAGTCAAGGTCCTCCTCGCTTTGTGGTGACTAAAGCAACAGAAATACCGGGAGCCTGACACCTTTCCAAACGGAAAAGCAAGCGAGGCCAGGCCTGGGGACAGCTGCTGCCCTGGCACACCACCTTCCTTGGGAGAGGGAAGCGCTGGGGCAAAGTGGGGCCAGGTCTCCTTCCGCCCAAGACCTTGCAGCACACCTTGCACAAGTCACATATCGGGGACTGACAAACAGAACGCATTCCACAGGTAGTTACTAAAGTATCTGGCTGCTTAAGATGTACACACAATTTGCTTCCATTGAAAGCTTTTTGTTTTTTACTTTTAAAATATTAACACTAAGGCTTATTGAGATGTATTTTACATAGTAATAACATTCACCCACTTAAAGGACATCGTTCAGTGGATTTTACTGTATTCATAGAATCATGTAAACATCACCTCAAACTAATTTTAGAGCATTTTCATTAACATAAAGAGACACAATCCCTTCCCCCACTCCAGCCCTGAGTAAGCGCTTATCTATCTTACATTTTTATGGATTTACCTATTCTGGACAAGTCACATAAGTATCACACAATGTGTAGCCTTTTGTGACCGGCTTTGCTCACTTAGCATAATGCTTTCAAGATTCATCCAAGGGGTAGCATCCGTCTGTACTTCATTTTTTTACGGCCGAGTAATATTCCATTGTATATGTGTACTGCATTTTATCTCGTCATCACCCGCTAGACACTTAGGTCGTCGCCACATTTTGGCTATAATGAGTAATGCTGCTATGAACACTAGTATACAAACATTTATGTGAACATCTGTTTTCATTTCTCTTGGATATATACTTAGGAGTGGAATTGCTGGGTCATGTGGCAACTGTGTTTAACTGTGTGAGGAACTGCCAAACACTATCTGTCTTTCGGTTATAGCCATCCTAGTGTGAAGTGGCATCTCACTGTGGGTTTTGATTTGCATTTCCCTAATGATTAATAATGCAACTTTTCACATGTTTCTGGCCATTTGTATACCTTCCTTGGAGAAACGTCTATTCAAAACTTTCACCCATTTAAAAAAACTGGGTTGTCTTTTTAATGTGCTGTAAGAGTTTAGTATATATTCTGGATACAAGGTCCTTGTCATATACTATATGATTTGAAAATGTCTTCTCTCATTCTGTGAGCTGTCTTTTACTTGGTACCCTTGTTTAAAACCAACTGACCATAGATGTATGGGCTTATTTCTGGATGCTTAATTCTATCCCACACCACACTGTCTTGACTACTGTAGCTTTGGATTCACTATTAGTTTTAAATCATTTTTACAATTCTCTGACTCAACACTGCTGAATGAATTTCTGTTTTGGATCTTCCATGCGAGCAGGCATTAGTGCTATCCTTTTTGAAGAATCTCAGCAAAAGCACATGGAAGCCCATGGAAGTTTTTCTTTAAATGAAACAGGGATCATTAGTAACCTCTCTCTGTATTCATTCATTCACTCTTAACTATTTTATTCATTTTGTAGAGGGATTTCTTTTTTGCTTGTTTTTTCCAATCATTAGGAGTGTGGTTGAGGACCACTGAATCCACCACTACTTTGATGACACAGGTAAGATTCCAGATTCACATTTCCAGGGACCGAGAGTTTCCTCTAAATGCCACAGTCAAGTCAGCCTTCGTGTACATTTCTTTCTACTGAACCCAGCAATGCCCACTGATATCTCTGAAGTGTAACTGCATCTTAGGTTGCTATTTCTTCAAGTAAAGCAGCTATTTGGAATTGAATGCTCCCCTCCTTTTTTGTCTTATGAACCAAACTGCATCTTCGTACTTCATTGCACACTCAGGCAAAGCAAGTGCAGTCAGCACAGGTGCCCTTCCCAACCCTGCAACACAATGCACATTGCAGCATAGCAACCTGGTTCTTCACGGAAGTTGGTTTTTAACAGGTTTAGCCAATCATCTACTATCCGATTGGGGGCAGAACACCATCATCAAATGGCCAATCTAGAATATGGACTCTCTGTTTTTAAAGCAGCTGTACTGTGAGCAAAATCTTTTTTTTTTTTTTTTGAGTTGAAGTCTCACTCTGTTGTCCAGACTGCAGTGCAGTGGCATGCTCCTGGCCAACGCAGCCTCGACCTGCTGGGCTCCGGCCATCCTTCTGCTCAGCCTTCCAAGTAGCTGGAACTACAGGCGTGCACTACCATGCCCGGCTAATTTTTTATTTATTGTAGAGATGAGGTCTCACCAAGTTGCCCAGGCGGGTCTCGAACCTGCGGGCTCAGGCAATCCACTCACCTCGGCCTCCCAAAGCTCAAGATTACAGGCTGAGCCACCGAGCCCGGCCGCCAAATCTTAACATTCATGAACAGAACTTAGTATTGTAATAAAATTAAACCTATAACAATATTAATCTGCATAATTTAAGAGTGTACATAACTACTAACATTATTCTGCTGACGGATGGATAATCAAGTAGTAAATAATTGATATGAATGAATGTGGTATCATAAATTTATACTGTATACTTTAATTAATAAACACATCTATAGGGTCCTTTTTTGTCCTCTATGGCTTGTTTTTTCCATCTTCCTCACTTATAGTGATCTTTCAAACTCTTCCAGGAAGACGGGAGCTCTCATGTGTCCCTTCAACCTCCAGGTAACCGGGACGCCCAAGACCACATGTTAGGAGCCAGGACTGGGGTCAACTCAGGAGTGGCATTTCTATCTGCAGAGTCAAGGAACTGGTGGCAGAGGGGCACAGAAAGGTGAAGTATTCCCTCCTACAGGGTGGAGGCTCCATCAGCAACCATCTTGCCTTTTCCTCAATTAGAAGATCTGCATCTGCCTGGCCAAAAGATCACTCTCTAAACTCCTCTGTCACTAGGGAGAAGTGGACACGGGAGCCAGTGCTGGTCAGTGATATATCAGCAAGAAGGGCTGGGCTTCCAAGAAAGCGTTTGTGCAAGGGGGACAGCTCGAGCTGGCATCTATCTTTTGCCCTTCCCTCTCTTGTTGCCTGGAGCATGCACACAATGCCAAGAGGAACAGAAACCATCTTGTAGGCAACAAAATAGTCGATGCTTTAGGGTTGGTGGAGCAGAGAGGTGCCATGGTTATGTCTCTGAACAGCAAGACTAGCCCTGGGTTCTCATCCCCAGACTTTTCAACATGTAAGAAAAAGAAACCCCTTCCTTAGACTGCCATGATGCTCTGAGCTCTGGTACCTTCGGGAGTGATTCTCCAACCCTGCTCCTTTCCCCGATCCACCCCCTTCAGCTCCGCCCTCTGCTGCAGCGCTCCATCTGAGGCCCAGTTCCCTCTGCTGGTCAGAAGTGCTGCCTTTCGGAGGTGGTTCAGGACATGTGGGAAAGACCACCACCACCAGCCCACCCAGGGAAGGAGAGAGAGGCAGGCCACTGTTCCTCTCCTTCCCCTTTCCAGGTCCGGCTCCAACCGAATGAGGAAAGTTAAATGGTTGGATAAAAAGAAAGTCAGCCTAAACCACACATGCCCTCTCCTGCGGGAACACCCTAAGAGCTGAGATAACCACCATACACTGCAGGGAGGCAGAGGCCGTGGCCTGGTCCCTAGCCTCGAAGCTCCATTCGGAAAGGAAGCTCACAAAATGAAGTCATCTTGAGGGGCCTAGAGTTTTGAGATGAAACAGGTACTTCAATAGGTTCTGGAATAAAGTTGCCTGGGTCTGGATTTCAGTTCTACTATGGACTGCGTGGCTTGGACAAGCCACTTCTCAGCCTTAGCTTCCTCATACACAAAACTGAGGTAACAAAAACAACCTACTTTCGTAGGGCTGGGGGCATTACATACACAATCTAGAACCTTTTTAAAAAATGGTGGCAAAATATATAACATAGAACTCGCCATATTAACCAGTTTTAAGTATACAGTTCAGTGGCATTAAGCACATTTTACAATGTTGTGCAACCATCTCCAGAACTTGTGGTCTGGCAAAACTGCACTCTGCCCCCAATAAACAGTAACTTCCTATTCCCCTCTTGCCCAGCCGCTGGCAACCATCATTCTTTTTATCTCTATGATTTTAACTACATTAGGTACCTTATGTTAGTGGAAGCATACAGTATATGTCTTTTTGTAACTGGTTTATTTCACTTAGCATAATGTCCTGAAGGTTCATCTATGTTGTAGCTTACTGCAGAATTTCTGTCCTTATTTTTAAGGCTGAATTTTCAAGCCTCCACTGTATGTAAATAGCACACTTTGTTTACTCACTCATCTGCTGATACATGGGATGCTCTTTCTCTCGGCTGTAGTGAATCACGCTGCTGTGAGTGTTGAGTGTACAAATACCTGTTTGTATCTCTGTTTTCAATTCTTCTGGGTAAATACACAGAAGTGAAATTGTTGGGTTGTATGATAGTTCCAATTGTTTGAGGAACTATCACACTGTTTCCATAGTGGCTACACCATTTACTATTCCCAGCAACGGTACAGAATTTCTCTACATCCTCTCCAATACTTCTCATTTTCTGCTTTTCTAATAATAGCAGTCTTAATGGGTATGAGGTGGTATCTCATTATGGGCTTTGATTTGCATTTCCCTTATGATTAGTGATGCTGAGCATCCTTTATGTGTATACTGACCATTTGTGTATCTTCTTTCAAGATTGTCTGTTCAAGCCCATTTTAAGATACGGTGTTGTTGTTGAGGCAATCTATAATCTTTTTTTTTTTTTCTTTTGAGTTGGAGTCTCACTCTTTCAACCAGGCTGGAGTACAGGGGCGCGATCATAGCCACTGCAGCATCGACCTGCTAGGCTCAGGCGATCCTTCCACCTCACCCTTCCAAGTAGCTGGAACCATAGGCACATGCCACCACTCCCAGCTAACTTTTGATTTATTGAAGAGATGAGGTCTCACCAAGTTGCCCAGGCTGGTCTTGAAACCTTGGACTCAGGGAATCCTCTCGCCTCAGCCTCCCAAAGTGCTGGTATTACAGGTGGCACCCAGCCAATCTATACTCTTTACATCCCAATCCTGCAAAACGCAGGATGTTTCCAAGTAAACTAAACCTCATTTTAACATTGTTCCCTTGGAACAAGGTCCTTGAATGTGGTCTAAAACGGAACATCCTCACACTGAAATCTGCATTGTAACAAATAGGTTTATAGTAAAGATATGGTTGTATATTAGAGGCTGTTATCTAAAGCGCAGTGATTAGTCATTCATCATTTTACAGAAAGTAGTTTTACAATATTGCAAGAAACAAGATAGAAATACCAGGTAACTTATAAGGAATGTTGTTCTGATTTTGAAGATTGTTTAATAATAAAATGCATTATTTATGAGATGTTCATCAGCAGATTTTACCTTGTGAGGTTAGGCATTTTACTCGAAGCCAGGAGAATAAGGAGAATAGACTATTTTCCAAAAACTTGCATGTCTAGATGTATGTATTCTTTTTTTTTAGGGTCTACATTTCAAGGTAATGAAGCATTCTGGGTATTGCTAAGGATTCAAGAAACATACAGAATGTCATTCTGCCCTCAAAGAGCGTGTGGTTTTATTGAAGAGACAATTCACTCAATTAGCAAGTAGTGATAAAAGATGACAAAATATAATGAAGTGTTAAATTTTGTGATATAAATTCTAAGTAAGAGTTTTTAGAATGGCAAGATAAAGGTAATTATGAATATGAGTAAGGATTATTAGAAGAGATGAAACTTAACTGGACCCTTAGGGGATGAGAAGAATTTGCATATACAGACAGGTATTCTAAATGTCAGCAAAAAGAATAAACAAAGGTAGACATAAAAAATTCACTGACTCATCTAGTCAATTGGTGTTTCCTTTTTTGTTGTTATTTCTTTGGTTACTTTATTATTATTCTTTTTTGTTTCTCTTTTATCAATCAGAATTTCTTAAACCCCTACTATGTGCTGGGCATGTGTTAGGCCCTGGGGTTTCAGAATCAAACTGAACTTGCCTTTGTCTTCAGGGAGTCATAGCCCACTGGAGGGAACAGTCAGTGAGTCCATCAAGATTCCAGAGTGTTGTCAAAGCTGGATGGAGGTAAGCACAGAGTTCTATGGAGCAGTGCCAAAAGCATCTAAATCACACTAGGGGTGGGGATAGGGTAGAGCTGGACAGGAGAAAAGAAGCTGAGCACAAACAAGAGTGAGGCACACTGGGAGGGAAGGGGCAAAAGCCAGGAGATGGCGCCTGGACAGAGGACATTGTGTGTAAGTAAAAGAGCAGAGAACAAGGAGCCATGATGGGGTACCACACCACTAGCTGCCACGAGTTTCAGGAAGTGTCATCTCTGCCACCTGCTTTCCAAAGATAAAAGACCTGGTATCAGGGTCCTTGCTGAAGAACACACCTAGTTCTTATCAGGCAATCAGGTGAGAGAAGCTATATTTAGGACTGCCGAAGACACATGCAATTCACCCAGTCCTCTAAATAACCATTACTTACCCTTGGGTTATGTCGACCACAAAGACACTTAGACTATATTCATTTTGTCCCTTCACAAAACTGTCTTCACTGATGTGTACTATAACATTTTACCTTTGTGTGGTTCACGCCTGGATGTAGCCATGTGAACCACATAGCTGCGGTGGCTTGCTGACTACTAAGCTACTACTGAATGCTTCTTAGTTGTTACCAGTTGACTGCTTCTTTGTTTGGTGTCCCTAGGTGAATGAAGTATGTAAAACGCTTCCTTTAGAATAAGTACTAGGAAAAAGTCTGATTTTTCCCCAGAGTATTTCTTCCTTTTGGATAATGAGAACTATATTCTCCAATTTATCACGTTTCCCTGTTTGCCCTGGCTGTTAGGAGACTTAGAACCAAATTTCACCTCAATTATAGTAGATTTATTTGGCTTTATATTTGAAAGTTTTGAATTATCTTATTTTGTGGCCCTGATATTCCCTTTATATTTTATTATTTTGTTTTATTGAATGTGGTTTTATATTTTAAGACCATATGCTATAGACATAAAAAATCTATGCTATACCTGCCTAGTTACAATCCCATCTGATGAAAATCGTCAGAAATGCATCTATGGGCAGTTCTGCATCACACAATAATGCTACCCTAGTGCCAGGCTGGCATCTGTTGGGAAGGCACAGCCGACTACTGTATTTAGGCCAGCTATGGCCCGGGAGAAAGGGCGCTGCCTACAGAGGCACTGTGCTGGATGAACAAATGGGAAGTATCTAATTGTGTCTTCTGAAAACTGAATGCAAAGACGGGATAAACCTTCCCAGAGAGTCACATTATGAGCACAGCAGAGCTGTTACCTGGAAACGAGAGAAAGGAAGCCCTGGCCTTAGGAATGGACTCATGGAGCTGCTGGGAGGCCAGCAGAGCTGCTAAATATTCTCATAAGGCTGCACGTTTTCATGAGTTCTGGCTCTCGAGACTGTTTCCTCCCATGTTTATGTACAATAATTTCCCTTGCTAGAAGTACATTGAGGGTATCTCTCCTCTCGATAATCAAAAGGCCACTGCGGACAACTCAAAGCCTCTGCATAGAAAGAGGGTTATGTACATACACAATGGTGATTTATTTGGGAGAATAATAAAAAGGATGAATACATATAAAACAGAAGGCCTGAGCAGAGCCATATTTCTAAGAGTTGCAGTTTTAAAAATTCCATATTCCGATATCCAATTAAAAATTATGAACAATTAATTACCTAATATAATTTGAAACTCAGTCACAGCAAGTTACAAAACTCCTACCACATTCTGAAATACCTTCATTTGGGCTTGCCACAGGTCTTAATTTCCTTGGAAGAAAATTACAAGTGAATGTGGGAGAGAACCTCCAAGTCACTTTACAGTCCATTAGACATGAAAAAGAATGATTCCTCTAACTAATAACAACAAACGCACAAATAAATAATAGTACTATTACAACTTCTACCCAGCTGACTTTTTCCTGCACCTCGTCATCTTAAGGCCAAGTTTTCTAGCTTCTTTCCCCATTTTATCCTGGGAAGACAAGCTATGTTTCATTAGAGCTAAAGGAGTAGTCCGTGTATCCCAGCTGTTCCTCTCTGGCATGAGGTAGCCAGAAAGCCTGCAGGCAAGTTTGAGGAAGAGAGCCCTTGACACCTCTGGTGCTGACCAGAAATACCTGCACGCTTGGAAGATGAGAAGAAAGAAGTGTAAGAGATCACTGTTTTAGTTATGGATGCTCTTCATTCTGAGATTTAAGGGAATCTGAGTCTTTTTCTTTATAACCATAATATGAAAGAATAAAGGATAAAAATCAATGTCGATCATGCCAACAGGGTGCTACACTTCAAGTCATCATTTCCAAGCCCTGCAGTTAGACACCTGCACTCTTTGGGGCCCAGTTTGAACTCTACAGATCAGGCAAGCAGAGGTGTAAATATTTCCATGTGTACAGCTTGCTTTTTCCAAAGACTGGCAAGGCTTAGCATGTCGTTTTCTTTCTTTAGAACTTCCAGGAGCAATTACGACCTGAAGACATAAGGAGGTTTAAGCAAAGGCATGTGGCTGGAACAGGCATCCCACTGGAACTAGCAGCAGGTGTGTGGGTTCTGGGGTGGACAGCCACAGAGCACAGACTGACAACCTGGACTGATAAGTGTGGAGGCTCACAGAGCCAGCAGTGCTGCCGGTCACCTGTATGGTGCAGGACAACAAGAACAGACTGCATCTGTTCTGCCTGAAGTGAAGCGCTGTTGTACAGGGCCGTATGACTCTGCTGCAAGACACAGCGGTAGGTACAGATCTAACAATCCTGGTGCCAGGCATTTTTTCCAGGAGGTGGTGTGCTTCCTGTAATACAAGCGTAATTTGAGAAAGAGGCCACTGCACTCCTCTTGTCTCTTTATAACAAAGTAGTAATTGTTAACAATTGAAGAATCATCACTCCTTTCTTGGGATTTTGCCAGTTCAGCAAGAGACAACATCAATTCTTAGATGCTATCTTTCTCAATAGACTATTTCTTAATCCATTTCAGATATGGAGTTCTCTGGTTTTCTTTAAGGCAAATGAACTCCCATTAGGTAGGTTCTTAGAGGTACCCCCACTCTTCCCATAGGCTAGAAGCCAGGTTGTTTTCTCCCTGACTTCCAACCAGGTTGTTCAGCCATACTTGAGTTTTGCATCTGAATGTAGAAACAGAAACTAAGTGAAATGAAAGAGGCTCAAGATAGGAAAGCAAGAAATCCAATGGCCAGGTGATCTGCCATGTCCAGGTACCCACATCCTTCTTGAGTGGCTGCAGTCAGATCAACGCTAACAAAATACACACTGTGAAAACATACCAGTGGCTTAGAACTGGGTGATACAAACCTAATGCATGTGTTTTTCTTAGTTTGAGAAAATTAAAGGTATTTTTCCTCTCGGTGTTAGCTCTAAGAATATACATGCTGGACATGGAATGTTGAAGTTGGTGTGGCCACAGGAGATGAAAACAAGGCTTGGAAGGAAGGTGTAACTTATTCTCACAGATTCCAGAGAGGAGGTCATCATATGCCATGCAGAGTCGCAAGGAAAGCACCAGTGTTGGTCAGGAGGCAAAAGACAGGATTTGAGGGGGGAGTCTAGGCCAGAACCTATATTGGGGTATCCATGGGAAGGTCAAGGCAGCTTTGAATAACTAATAACTCCAGCGGGCTTTGGGCTCTAGAGATGGAAGTTAGTTGCCTGGCACCTGGCCCTGAGATGATTTAGGTGTGTGAGTTAGACAAGGAGGTCGAGGTAGAGACCGGCTGGTTTGCATATAGAAGGTGTGCTCATGGATAGGTTGTGACTACCTTTAGGAATTAACTAGCCCTGGGAGGGGCATGCTCTCCCTGGGTCTGTAAGGGCTCCAAATGCCAGAGCATCACAAATACAGAAAATAAGAAAATACAGTTAATGCAATTGGCCCTGTAACGAATAGGTACCAAACAGACAAATGCAGAATCTATGAAAACAAAGAGCAGTGTTTGTATTTAAGTATGTCGCTTGTCAAAGCAGCACACAGGAGTCTTAGACAGGCTTGGGTTCCTATTATCCTGCAAAGCTGTTCCCTCCATCCTTTGATAAGCACAATTGATGTTCTCTAGCATTATAAAACATAGTATTCACATTCTTGAATCTAATCTCCCTGCCTCCCTAAACCCACATTCGAAGAGGGTCACAGTCACAGCTGGTGATGACATTCGTGTGTGATATGGTTCCAGGGACCTCTGTCACTTACACTGCATGCACAACAGAAAGAAAGTATCTGCGGGTGATGGGCTGTGGCCTGGGAGGCTCTGCCTCACTTTGTAAAGGACCTGATTTCCCTGCTTAAGAGAGCAAGTCCACTGCCCTCCCCCACTGCAGGCTGGGGGCCTGCCTTCAGCTTCCCAGTGACACGGCACAGGGGAATTGGACTTCTGAAACCCACTGCCCTGCTCTGCCGTCTCTGTCCATACACACTTGGCCTGTTGTTTCAACACCTCAGCTAATCCCAAAGCACAGCATCGGCCATTGCTAGCTTATGTTCAGCCGAGGGCGAGCAGGGCTGTGTTTGTTGAAAGATGGGCTCTGTCCCAAGACTTCTTTGCTGATGACCCTATTTTGCCATGTAATGTTAAGGCTGGATTGTAAGGAATACTAAGAAAGAGGGTCAAGGAAAGTGATATTACAACCGTGGCAGGTCTGAGTCTCAGAGTTCTGGAAACGAATGAACATGAGTACTTCTTGGCAGGCCATCAGTTTGGTTTGGAACTTGATGTCACATTCATTCTTCTGGCTGCTGGTCTCTGAAGGAAATGTTGACCTTCTCACTTTAGTTTTCTATATTTTATTAGTTGTTCATCATTGGACAGGCTGCTTGGCATCAGAATTAAAGGACCCCTGGCTAAGCATCACCAATAGAACTCTGATTGTTTTCAATTTCTCTAGTACATGTTGGTAGATGACCAAGCCATGGATTTGGTGTTCCCTTCTCTCTTCTCATTCCTTTCTGGAAAGAGTTTAGATGGGCTGAAGAAAGATATTTGAAGCTTGCCAATCCAATGTAAATGAATCCTGTGGTGGGTAAATAATTTTCCTCTCTCCTTTACTCTCCTGGGGGATTCTGATGAATAATGCTTCTCAAATAAGTTTATAAATATTCTCCTAGTGGTAAGAAGTGTATTAGGCTCATAGCAGGTGTGCCATTAATGCGTTAGCGTATAGGGCAGAGCAAAGAGACAAGTTATCACCTAAGCCTTGAAATTTCACAGACTTTTCTGGAAGATTTTGAAGGCCCATAGCTGGGAACAAAATACCAAGGGCAGCATTGGTGAAGTGTAGATACAGCTTCATAAGACTGAGTTAGGTCATTCCTTCAATGTATGAGCTCTTTTTGGATGGGTGTAGAGTGAGATTTATATGAGGGGGACCCCAAAAAACCTGGAATCATCTTTTAGCCTTGTAGTACAGGCTTTCCCCTCAGGTAAGTGTTCTAGGAACCCATCAGCTTCAGTGTACCAGGTAGCATTGCTATAAGAGACTGAATTCAGTTTCAGTGAATTTTTTTTGAAGATTCTTTCAACATGTTTGTTCATTTCATGATGGGTGGTTTATGAGTGCATCTGTCCACACTGCACTGAGTGTTCTTTTGACCAAAAACAGTCTCATCCTCCCTATTCACCTGATCTTGCCCTGAGTGACTTTTGTTTTTTGTTTCCCCAGATGAGAAAAGTCTATCAAAGCGAAATGTTTTGCTGATACGGAAGAGGTGAAGCAAAAAAAATGGCAGAAGTAGGCATCAAAAACTGCTTTGAGCAGTGAAAAAGCACCTCGATAGGTGTATTGCATCAAATGGAGAGTACTTGGGAGGTGACTGAAGTTTAAACATATAAGAATAAATACACAATTTTTATAAATAATTTCCAGGTCTTTTTGGGTCCCTCAAAACCCTTTTAGTTTGTTTTGCTACTAACTATAGCATACGTTTATTTTAAATAACTCAGCAAAAGCATAATTAAAACATCAACTTCGCCAAAAAAACAAACTGTTCCCTCCCTGCCTCCCATTATCTGAAAGTCCAGTTCACAAACTACCTAACTCTAGTCTAAATGAATGTATAATAAATATCCATTCTCTTTTGAGACTATTACAACCTGACCTTCAAATATCATGTTTTCTCATATATTCTGTTACACTTCACCTGTGATAACTCAATTATGGCTTTAGTGTCTTTGTCTCAAAGTTCCCACAATTTTAAACGAAAACCGGTAGTAATCAGTAGAGAAATTTCTTACTGCCGCAGTGCCACCTACTGGTAGACCATTACAGGAGCAAGCTATTTGGAGGTCAACTTTGACCCAAGGTTTTGGGACATCCTTCTGAGTTTTGGTTTTACAAAGCCCCAACTTCACTGTCATTTTGAGAAGCTATCACGTCTCCTGACAGCGACTAAGTCTCTTGCTGCGGTACAAAGTCAGCAAGTGAAAATGACCAAAAAATATGCTCATATTCTTACTGTTACCTTAAATTGGCCCTGACTTCACCACTTTGATTTTCTCTGTCCTATAACTGTAGCAAGGGCTCCAGATTGTGTGGGCAAGGGTTTGGCTCTGGCGAAAATAACCTGGGGAGCTTCCAAAGATCCTGAAAAATGGAAAAAAAGATCCCTACTTAACACTATATTTCATCTTGGCCCAAAGGACAAGAGGTGAAATCTAAAACTAGGTTACGGGGATCACTGTCCTCCCAGATGCTGCCACCCCACTTCCTAGCAAGCACCAAATCCATGGCCTCTCTTTTGCTTCCAAACAGTGTACGAGTGGGTAATCAACCCAAATTCTTACCCCTCTGGCTCTGGAGAGAGAAGGTTTTGGGAGCAATACAGGGTATATTTAGAGCAAGTTTCTCAAAAGCTTTATTTATTTTTATTTTTAAGCAATTATACTCCAGATCCACCCAGGAGCTCCAGCAACTGAATAACGCATGGTAAAAAGGGTAAGAATGTGATAAAGAAAATAGGTCATTCCACTGAGAGCTGCCAGGCAAATAATTTCACTTGAGAGTTAAAGTGACTTCCAGATCCTTAGGGTTTAAGCTCCACTGGGCTCACTTTATATCAAAATACCTTCCTTTCTCTTGTTGTCTTAGACACAATCAAGTGGGCAGGCACAGTCATATTGCCGTGCTGCTGCTCATCCCCATGTAAACGGCACAAAGCCATGGGGCACTGCACCTGGGTCAGGAACAATCAACATTTCATGAGAACACTGCTTCTCCCTTCTAGTAAATGGAATTTATCACTGATTTTCACAAGGCGGTAGGTAAGGCCCCTTCCACCAGCTACAGGCCCACAAGAGCTTAAAAACAGAGGGGAAGAGGCGAGAGTTGGACTCCAGGACAGGAAAGGCTTAGTGAGAAGTACAGGGGTGGGGATGAGGGATGAAGGCTGTGGGCGTGGCTTCAGCCTCCTATAGTAATGGTAGTTGACATGATCCAACCAGCACAAGAGAAATGCCAGCTATCTAATCTGTCGCTTTCTGCTATTTCAGCTCGCCACCACCACTGCAGAACTCCAGAAGCAACACTGTGGTATAAAGAAGGGAGGCCAGCGCGCTCACTGGCATCCTCCTCAGATTTCCCAAATTGCTGACTCTACACTTGCCCTCCAACATCAGACTTTGAATATATAGCCTGAGGTAGGAAAATCTAGGAAAAGCAATATTCATGGAGCATTCCAGGCACTCCGCTAGGAGCTTCCATATTCAGCACCTCATGTAATGCTCCCAAGAAAAGAATGGCACTGGTCCACCAGGAAAGAACTCCTGGTGGTTTTTCAACAGGGCCCCGGGATGAACTATACTATCTCATTCAGACGTGCTGAGGAGCAAAGTCACACAGCCTCAAGCCAGACATACGCTACATTCAGGGACTCTAATGCCATGTTTAACCAATGGAGTTACCTGGACTGATCAGTAAAGACCTTTCAAAGACAGTTTAGGGATTCCTGTAGCGATATAAGCTTCCCAAGTCTCAGGGAGAAGTGTAAGTTTTCAGAGTTATTATGGAGGTTCTTCTTGCAGGTTTAAAGGAAAATGTTGCTATTAGCAACCTAACGTTTTGAAAAAAAAAAGTGTCCCTTTCCACAGAACACTTGCAACACAGAAAACACACAGTTTGTACCTGAAATACTGATGTGCCACGCAGTCACTTACTAACTACATAAATGACTGTGATGGACTTGGTTACTAATACTATGGAGGTAAACCGTTTATTGGGAAGTATAGGCAATGCCTGAGCCTTACTATGTCATGCTTCTCGGTGCTTCCTCAACTAAGGATCAGGACCACCAGGAAAATCAGAGTCATTTGGTGACAAAGGCAGTAAATAACAGGCTACTTAAAAGAGGAAAGAGGAATCATCTGTTTGTCACATTGATGTAGAAGTAAGAGAAAAAGTCAGTATTAGGAGCCAAGAAGAAGCACACCTTCTTCTTGTTCTGTGGTGTTATGCTGATACCAGATTGAGTATGAGCGTCACAAAATCTTCTGAATAACTTCACCAAGAGGCAGAAAACACGAACTCAAGGTCAAGATGCTGCAAGTGTGACTCACCAACCTCTCAAATGTCCAGTTTGCTCAGCCAGAATGCAAGCGGAGTTCAACTCAATACTAATTTATCATCAGACATGCAGATGAAGTAGTCAGGTTTTCCCGGATCTCCTAGGCTGGGTCAACTTCTCCAGCTTAGGCAAATTTGAAGAGCTGAAGATTTGAAGGGGTTCTAACAGCTGCATCTCATGGAAATCCTTCCAACTTTGCCACAATTCTCTGACCCATCCTTTCTCAATCCATAGCAATTTCAGGGGGAAATTTTACTTCCTTAAAAATAACGACCATGTCCTAGTAATCACTTTGACTATTAAGGGGGTCTAGCAGATATTCATCAAATATTTCTTGAGTTCAGGGCCAAAGATTTTCAGATTCTCTTATCACAGTATTACCTGACTTGGGGGTAGTTATAGTTACAGCGCCCTCGCATGCACACGGCCTCATTTAGTCCTCATAATAAGCCTAAGGGATATAGGTAATTATCGCCAGTACACAGCCAAGTAACTGGGCTTCTCGAAGATCTTATACTCATTTTAAGGTGTGTTATCCCACTCCCACCTCCCCTCCTGCCTGAAACTCCTCAGCGGCTCCTTACTGCTGTCAGGAAAACTACCAAGTTCATTGCGTGACTCATACACTGGCCCTGCCACCTCACAAACTTTTCTCTGACTACTCCCTGCTTATGCCCCTGTCCCTGCCACACTGATGCGTGGGGCTCATGGAACACGGCCCCAGGCTTCAGCTCGTGCTGTTCCCTCCTCCTGGAACTCCTCTAGCTCCACGCTGCCCCTCTCCTGGCTGACCTGTCCATAGTTGAGTCTCAGCATAGACGTTTCTTCTAGAATGTCCACTCCAGTCCCTAAAAACCTGGGCTTGACAGCTTGGGTTCAAACACTGCCCCATTTACTAGCAGTACGACTTGAGACAAGTTTCTTTCTTTCTTTCTTTCTTTTTTTGAGTCAGGGTCTCACTCTGTCGCTCTGCTGCCCAGGCTGGAGTGAAGTGGCATAATCATGGCTCACTGCAGCCTTAACCTCCTGGGCTCAGAAGATCCTTTCACCTCAGCCTCCTGAGTAGCTGAGACTACAGGCATGTGCCACCTTGCCTGGCTTATTTAATACAAGTTTCATAATCTGTCTGTGCCTTTATTTCATCATCCATAAATGGGAAATATCATTCCTACATTATGTCTGCTTAGTGAACAACTGACATGGTAAAAATGCCCTGTATGTGACTGATATTTTTCTATTTATATTGTTTTTCTACATGTGATGTCTCTCACTTAGTTCTCACAATACCCCTGGGAGGTAGAGCTCATCCCCTTCCCCATGAGGACACTGAGGCTCGGGAGGCTGAGGAGCTTCAGGAAGTTAGACATGGAGCGAGAGCTCTGCCCTGTGCCCTGGGTCTGGTCGTTCATGCAGAACCATGACTGACAAACAGCAAATGCTCTGCTGGTGTCTATGTGTGCCAGGCACCTTGAGCACATTCCCTGCTGGCTCTCCTAGCCCCTGGAGTCTGTAAGTGCCCTGAGAGTGGCGACTGTCTTGTTTATCTTACAAAGCCCCAGTGCCCGGCATGCTGCTGGCTCCACAGTAAATATCTGTGGAACTGAATCGAAGTCTCTGATTACTTATTGGCGCATTTATTAATTATTATTCATAGGAAACTAGCTCTGGACAACATTGCCTAAAGCAGCATATGCACCGACGCTGAAAGGTTCTGGGCTCTTCATATCAACCTGTTGGCAGACCATGACATCAGAACGACCAGACCCAGGGCACAGGGCAGAGCTCTCGCTCCATGTCTAACTTCCTAAAGCTCCTCAGCCTCCTGAGCCTCAGTGTCCTCATGGGGAAGGGGATGAGCTCTACCTCCCAGGGGTGTTGTGAGAACTAAGTGAGAGACATCACATGTAGAAAAACAATATAAATAGAAAAATATCAGTCACGTGGCATTTTTACCAAATGCTGCAAATCTGAGAGCATTCAATAAGACTGGGAAGTTTCATTTATCCCAACCCAGTTCCAGAAAATGCCTATCCTAGGCTGTCAAGATTATTTTTAAAAGGAATGTAAAAAATGCCCATTTGCCCATGCTCTAAGAGCCTGGATGCTTCATTCTTGGAACTGGAACTCTCTTAGGGGCAGAAGAGGGTATGCCAAGCCCAGCACCTTCCCTGCCTCCACTGCGGGGAAGCTGGTGCCCACTCACCTGTGGAGCTGGTGATAGGCACAAAGGCTGCAGAGGGAAGGCTGCCCTGGAGTCCACTCAGCTGCCCATCTGCGGACGACCCTCTGAAACACAAAGGAGCGTGGTCAGGTCTGCACCCAGAGAGGCAAGATCAGCGCAGGCCCTCCATCGGCCTCGCCGCCTGCTCTTGGGGTTTCCTCTTGTGTGGCTCATTCCCCTGCTTCCTTCCAGACTTTGTTCAAATGTCATCTTACCGGAGAAGACAGTGACCAACCCATACCATTCTTCTGAAGTATCACATTCTCTCCACTGCACGCAGCTTCAAGAAAGCACAGGCTTTGGTCAGTGTCTCCAGTTCCTGGAATAGTGCCTGACACTTAACAAGTTACTCCATAAATAATTGTTTATTGAATGACTAAATTAAGTTCCCAGCATTGACTTAGATAAATCATAAGAAAACATTTTGTTTTTTGTGAGTTGGGTCTGACTCTGTTGCACAGGCTGGAGTGCAGTGGCATGCTCACAGCTCACCACTGCCTCAATTTTCTGGGCTCAAATGATCCCCTCACCTCAACTTCCTAAGTAGCTCTGACAACAGGTACACACCACCATGTCCAGCTAATTTTTTAATTTTTTTGTAGAGACGGGTCTCGCTACATTGCCCAGGCTGGTCTCAAGCTTCTGTGATCCTCCTGCCTCAGCCTAGAAATATGCTTTTTAAAAACCAAGTTTCATATAGAACAGTAATTATCAACTGGGAAAGGGAGGAGAGACACAGTCCCACCCTCTGACCACCGGACATCCGGCAACTCAAGACATTGTAGCTGGCAGCTGGTGGGTGGAAGCCAGGGATGTCGCTAAGCATCCCACAGTGCACAGGGCAATGCCCCAACGAAGAATTACCCAGTCCTATGATGCCAAGGTTGAGAAACTGTGACACAGCACGTCCTCTCATGGCAACTTCTACAAGAGATAGGGCAGGGTATATCTGATTCTTTGGGCAGAGGCTCCCCAGTCACATGTCTCAGCTATTCTAGGACTTCTGTTCACACCCGAATTTACAAGAAAAAAAATTCTGGAATGAATCTGATGCCCTACAGACCACAAGTCTCCCTGTTATAGGCTTTCCCAGTTTAGGGAACATAGACCTCATCTCTACAAAAAATCGGGAAAAACAATTTAGCTGGGTGTGGTGGTGTACGCCTGTAGTCCTGGTTACTCATGAGGCTGAGGTAGGAGGATCTCTTGAGCCCAGGAGGTCAAGGCTATGGTGAGCCATGATTGTGCTACTGTACTCTAGTCTAGACAACAGAGTAAGACCCAGACTCAAAAGCAAACAAATAAAAGAACCAAACAATAACAGCAAAAAAAACTGGGAAAGCCTATAACAGGGAGACTTGTGGTCTGTAGGGCATCAGATTCATTCCAGAATTTTTTTTCTTGTAAATTCGGGTGTGAACAGAAGTCCTAGAATAGCTGAGAC